>BQNB010183301.1:0-12416 GCA_026074375.1 Tanacetum coccineum | reverse complement strand
ATTTACAAGATTAAAAATAACATTTAAGCTAGGAATTGAAAATTTAAGCTACAACTAAATTTAAGCTACTACTAGATTTTTTTCTCCCCTCGTGTGTGTGAGAGTGAGACCCTTTTTATAGGCTCTTGGTTAAGCTTCCAAACCCTCTTGCCTTGCTCTCCAATCATTCAATCTCTGCCTTCCATTTCCTTCAATCATTTGATCTATGTTGTGGGACGTTGGATTAAATTGTGCACAATTAAGGATTGCCAGCATGGCATTCCATTGATGTGACATTGTGCTAGTTCTCTAAGTGATTTAGCACAAAATCCCACCTTCCTTGTGTTTCTTTGCTATGTCCACGTGTCCTAAGCTTGAGAGTGAACTTAAGAATCCTTTGATTAGACTAATTTCTCCCCGCCTTTGTGCTTGAGCTTCCTTGAATTGACCAACGCACCCTTTAATTTGAGAAACCCCTTTGATTTGAGTAAAAGGTAACTTAAGGACGACGGGTGAATAGTAAAAGGTTTTGGCGCGTTTATTTGACTGTTAAAACTGTTATAGGTTTGGGAAGTTTGCACAAATGGTCCTTGTGTTCTTTTTCTCCTTTTCAAGTTATAAATAACTTTAGAGAATTGCAAGATTAGCCCTTGTGGTTGTTATAAAAGGACATGGGCTAGGGTTTTAGGCTTTGTTGACTTTTATTGACCATCTTTGACTGGATTTGACTGAGGCTTGACTTTTCTGGCTTCGGCTTTGAATCTTTGGCTTCTTTTTGAACTCTTCTGATTCTCGTGTCCGTGCTTGTTCGATTTTGACTGTTTTCTTGTGATTTTTGATTTATCCGTACCTGCACACACAAAACACAAATACAAGCATATTTTTGCCATTTTTGGTCTGTTTTGGGTTTAATTGGGTTATTTTAAGTACAAACGGATATGTGTATTCTACACTTATCAAAATTCCCCAAACTAAACGATTGTGTGTCCTCACGCAATATCACATGCCTTATAACCAAATATCTCGAAACTTCCCCAAACTAAACCTTTGAAAAGTAGCAAAGATTTTTGTTGAGAGAATTAAGAGATCACAAGTTATAAAACACCCGACTTCCCATTTTCAAAGATTTTATGATTTTTCTTGATAATTAATTACCTAACTACAACTTATTTGTGTTGACATTATGTATTGTTTTCATTACCTTATTGGTAACTTTTAGGATCATAGAATAAAAAGCACAATTAAGTGTCTAAAAGATAACTTCATCATCCCCAATCAAAGGCCACGTCAACAATGTTGAAAGCACAAATTTATATGGGTTTTTGTGCTAAACCACTCACAAAAGAAGCACAATGCCTCCCAAAAAAGAATGATACGCTGGCAATCTTTAGGTGTCCACAGCTTGATCAAACGGCCACAATAGAAGCTCAAATGATTGAAGAAATGATTAGCTGAGATTGAAAGATTGGAGAGCAGGGCAAGAGATCCTAGAAGCTTCTTTCAGCACCTATAAATAGGCCTCACCTCTCACACACACGATATCTAGTTTTTTTTGTAATTTTTAGTATAGCTTAAATTTCGTATTTTTCTTAAATGTAATTTTCCTTAAAATGTTTTGTAATCTCCATCGTTGGTTCACTTGTCCCATAAATGATTTTCTTCTCTAGCGATCCCACCGTCATCGGGTAAGTGCTAAGGCTTTTGACACCCCATCCGGAGAATACTAATCGAAACGCATGAACTTCCGAAGAAAAAGCTTTGAAGACTTTTGCAAACCTTAGCTCAAAAGAATACCTTGGTTTTAGAAAATGAAACTTTTACTATTTATTTTCTCACTTGCAACTTTATTATTTCCTATTTACATTATTAGGCTAGGAATCGGTATCACTTTTCTTTCGACGACACATCGGCCACGCCTCCGACAAGAGCTCGCGTACTTATTATGATACCAACCCTAAATATACATCCTCCACCTTTTCTTTCGATGTCACATCGGGAGCGAACCGACAAATGCCCATGTACTTTATTGTGATGGAGTTTGTATATTAATTATTAACACTTAAGGATTTATAACTTGCATCCTTTATATTCACCAACTATATTTTTATAGAGAGATTTTTTTTTAACATATTATTTTTGCAAATAGTAAAAATTTCGTTTTTAGAAAACCAAAGTATAAACTCGAACTAAAATCCTTATTTACAAATGATGTTTAACTCATCATCGATAAAGCTTTTTCTCTGAATATGTTGATTAGACTTTTAAGAGTAAAACTCTAATTTGCAAAAATTAAAGAGAACACGTATAATTAATCATTTTAAGAGCTTCTGGGAAGAAAAATCACAAGTTATTCTTATAAGCCTTTAAGTTTTCCAAATAAACTTTGTTTAGCATCCTAATTCGTAAACAACACTATCATCTCTTATTCTTCACAAAAGAAGTTTGCAAATACTTAGCCTATATAAAATCCAACTTGGCATATTTAAAATCTTCTTGAGATTAGCACAAGTCTTTATTTACTAATGATTTCAAGTCTAGCATGTTTAAAGTCTACATGAGACTAGCACAAACTATCATCATTAATTGTTAAGGGAGAAAGCTAGAACTCTACACGTACGATCGGGTCAAAAATTACTTCTTATTCTTACCAGCGGAAAACCTACATTCATGTCTTAACATTTTTATATATATATATATATATATTTTTTTTCATTTAAATATGACTAAAAATTTAAAATTTTTGGTATTTTTGTGGGAAAAACGGGTACGTGAGAACAAAACAATAAGCAAGCAACATCAAATCGATAGATTCCCTTCCCCAAACTAAAACGAAACATTGTCCTCAATGTTTAAAGTCGGGTTTCTATGTAAATCTAAGCCGTTTATGAAGTATGCAAAGATAGACGTTAATCGATAATGATGAAAGGATATGGATTTCCCCAAACTAATTTCAATCAAAGGATGAGAAGCTCGAGTTGAACGGGACAAATTAACCGGACACGAGAAGCTTCAAAGAAATTGTTGGAAGAATCCTGCAAAAATCACAACAAACAAACAACAAACATCGAGAAATCGGAAAGAGTACAAGCCTCTCTCAACACAACACATTGGATAAATAGAAAATAGAAAGAAAATAGAAAGGATAAGCATGGGGTGAACTCCCACGAAGCGGCTTGTTTTTGGTCACCAAGTCGCAAGCTCGACTCGATCCCTGAATTTAGTTGTCCTTAGGGAAAGTCTGGAGGTCCGGAATAATCAATGGTGGTGTATCCATCCTATAGTAGTGCTTAGACAGGTGGCAGTTGATTTTGAATTAGAACCATCGGATGGACAACTTGCTGTGCCATAAGGATTAAACATTCGTAATTGTGAAGGTTCCGGACATCGGACTTGAGCTTTTCGGAGAAAATCTTTAAACTGGAGTTGAAAAGCAAGACTTGTATCAACCAACACTTGAAAGATGCGGTTCTTTTTCTTGGATTCGTGTAGCTTCTTTGTCTTCTCCTTGTAGATTTTTGAAAATTATTCATAAGCTGATCACCAAGTTTGCTAAGTTCTTGGCTGAAGCCTTTCGATGATTGCCCGCGGTCTTTAAATCGAAGTTCGCATGCTTGAGAGCCCAATATGCTTTGTGTTCTAGCTCAACTGGTAAGTGACATGCTTTTCCATAGACTAACTTGTAAGGAGTACATCCAATTGGAGTCTTGTAAGCGGTTCTGAAGGCCATAATGGCATCATCTAAACTTGTCTTAACCATTGAGGCACGTTGTTCTCCGACCGTCCTCTCAAAATTCTTTTGAGGACCTCGATTCGTGACTCTCCAACTAAACCACTCGTTTGAGGATGGTAAAGAGTGAAAGTAGATGGGTGACACCATATTTAGGATAAACTTTATCAAATTTGTTGGTCTACAAAAATGGTCCTACGATCGCTTATGATTGCTCTCGGAGCACGAATCGAGGAAAAGGGATTTAAGAACTAACAACTACCTAGCATCGTTGGTAGGGAGCGCTTTCGCATCAACCCACTTGGAAAAGATAGCTCGACGGCTACTAGGAATATATTTGTTTACCCCTAAATGACGGAAAAGGTCCCATAATAATCTATTCCCATAAATCGAAATTATCACAAATTGATTGCATTTTGAGGGCATTCATCACTGTTGAGAGATTTTGCCTTGTCTTTGCAAGCATAACAAGTTTTGACAATTTTTCGTAGGCATCTATATAAATGGTAGCAATTAAAATCCGGCATCAAATACTTTCCATGCTGTGATGTTAGCACTGTGTGGCCCTCCGGTGGGTCCTTCCATAGCAAGCTTTGAGAATTTCAAGAACTTCTTGGCCAAATACACATCTACGGGTGTGATTTGATCTGAACATTTTCGAAAGAGTTAGGGTTCATCCCAAAAGTAATGTCTTATATCTTGAAAAATTTCCTCTTTGTAGACTCGTCATTACATCTTGATAAGAACAAATTCCGCGTGGTAATTTGCTATGTCGGCAAACCATAGGGTATTTTGATCATCATGAGAAGTCACAACATTTAAAGTTTCAAGAGGGAAAGTTTCGGTAATCTCTTTTGGATCAAAAACATTTTCATACGGGTTTTCAAGATGAGAGAGGTGATCAGCTGCATAGTTTTCAGCTCCCTTAGTATCGATAACCTTAAAATCAAATTCCTGAAGAAGTAAGACCCATCGAAGCAATCGTGCTTTGGCGTCTTTCTTGTTGAAGAGATATTTCAATGCGGAGTGGTCCGTGTAAACAACACTCTTGTTCATGATTAAATATGATCGAAACTTCTCGAAAGCATAAACAACTGCAAGCATTTCTTTCTCGGTTGTTGTGTAATTCGATTCTGCTTCAGTCATCGTCTTACTTGCATAATGAATTGGTCGAAAATGCTTCTTAATCCTTTGCCCTAGAACCGCACCTATAAGCTGACTTAATAAGCTAAGAACTAATTTAAACTAACCTAATAATCTATTTTAAGAACAAGTTAAGCAAAAGTTTAAGAAAATAAGCTATAAAAACTAAAATAAGCATTTGACAAAACCTGAGACCCAAACAGTCCCTACAGGGATCTTTAAGCTTATTTTCCAATAAGCTCTTGGATCCTTGTGAGGAAATAGCTTATGCAAGCTTATTTTATAACTAATAAGCTTCCTAAAAATGCTTCTGAAAATAATTTTGAAACAAATTAGCTTAATGAAAGAGCACTAAGAAAACAGGCTTAAGACTCAGCATGTTCAGAGTTTGCTTTGGATTTGAAAAGACAAAGTTCACTTTTGTAGCTTAAAAACAGATTAGTAAGATAGCTTATTTTGAAAAAACAAATTGAAAAAGATGATTAATGACCTAAAAACTATTTGTATCATGAAAAGCAAAAGCTAAAAACTATTTTAACTCTCTAAAAATTAAGCTAGAAAATGGAAGTTTGTCTATTATAACTGTTGATGCAGTTGACACAATTGACCCAAATTTAAACTAAACAAAATGCAGGCCTATTGAGACTATTCTAACACTCTTAAAACACAAGTTTAAATGTAAATTAAGTAAATGTAAAAGCTAGAACTGATCTAAGCTAATAATGCAAATTCTAATTAACAGGTTTAAACTAATAAGCTATTAACTTTTGAAAACTCAACTGACTTAATTCTAACTTATAAAAAAATAGCTTAAACAATCCTAAATTTAAGTTTTAATACCAACACAAAAGACTAAGAAGCTATAAACAGCACTAACCTATGGTTAGTGCTGCTGACCCAAACACCCCTTTAACTATGATCCATTCCATTTTATCTTATGAAATAGAAATTTAAAGCTCAAATCCTAATTACCAGATGACAAGTAGCTTAAGACAACTATGATAAGCAAATAACAAAGAGCAAATAAGCCAGAACTAATAAGCTACTAACTAAGCTACTTATTTTTGGTTTTTCAATGATTTGTGATAGATTATGAGAAAACTAAGATCTAAGCATTATAATTATGAAAACAAATAAGCAACAACATTCATAAGCATAATAAGACAGGTTTAACTACTAATAAGCAAACTAATAAGCATAATAAGCAGAATTAAGCAAGAGAATTAAGACAGTAAAAACTAATGATACTTACTAGAGCCTTAGCTAAACAAAGGCATCAAAGGCTCCTAATTGAGCTGTCTACAAGCTCTGACTTATTAAGAATTAGCAGTAAAATTCCTTAAGAGCTCTTTTATGGTTAGCTTATCTTCCAAAAGCTCAAACTCCAAATAGCAAAAGGTAATTAAGCTGATTTTTAGATTATGTATATTAGAGGCTTATAATAGCTTAATTTGATCTTAGAGAATTCAAACAGTTGATCTGAGTTTATTGAGAGGCTTATGTAACTTTACTAGTTTATTAGACACAGTTTGAGTAAAAAGTGAGCTTTAGAAATAGAAAGATTAAAATTAAATTCTATTGATGAAAAATGCTTACAATACTTGAAAAGGAAATTACATCAAACAAACATTACGCTAATATTTTAAATGGAAAATTACAAAAGATAAAGTTCAAAAGCCGAAAAAATTACATAAGCTAAAATTGTAAAGCTAAAAAAAATGATAAGCTTAAAACTAGATATCCGTGTGTGTGAACGGTGAGGCTATTTATGCTGAGTTGAATGGTTCTAGGACTCTTGCCCTGCGATCTCCTTGTATTGATCTTGGCCCTTGAATAATTTCCAATCATTGAGTCATATTTGAGCCGTTGGTCACTTTGGTGAGCACAAGGAATTTGCAATGGGATTCGTGTGTCAGAGCCATTTCGGGCTTCTTTTTCAACACATTATAGTGTAAATCCCTCTTGATTGGTGTGTTTTTCCTTGCCCGCGTGTCATTCCCTTTTGGGTTTCCACCAATGGGAGCGTTTGGAGACGTATAGCTTTGTCATATCATTGCTTGTCACTTGAATTAACTAGCCACGTAGCCAATTTGCATTTACCCTTTGTTTTGACGCAGGAGGTTAAACGAAGGAGACGGTGAACAGTGGTAAATTCTTTTCCCGCGTGAAAACTTGTACAAAAGGGTGTTTGACTTTTCTTTTTGACCCGGGTTAAAAATCGTTTAACTTTGGGCTTTTGGTTATAACAAAGGTTTTGGGTCGGGTATTTGGGTGTTGGGCTTAGGCTTGGTTTTATAAAAAGGTTAACGAGTGTTAACTCTTATAATAAAAAGAGTTAACATCGTTAGGGTTTAGGGACTATTTTTGCAATTTGGTTTTCTTTGAGGGACTGATTTGGTAATTTTGGGTTTTTGTCATTTAGTGGTTGACTTTGGTTGACCAAGGGTTGACTTTTGTTGACCTTTGATAGCATTCTCCCGGCTCTTGTATTCTCTTTTCCGTTCCCGTGTCCGTGTTTGTCCGGTTTTAATCGTTTTCTTGAGATTTTTGCAATATTCGTACCTACACTATCACAAAGACAAAACAAGCAATATTAAAGTATTTAAAGCATAATTTTGTCTTTTTAGGGCCATTTTTGATATAAAACGGATATGTGTTTTCACACATATCAAAATTCCCTAAACTAAGCGATTGCGTGTCCTCACGTATTATTATATGCTCTATAACCAAATACCTCAAAACTTCCCCAAACTAAATCTTTGAAAAGTAGCAAAGACTTTTGTGGGGAGAGTTAAGAAATCACAAGTTATAAAACACCCCATTTTCCCATTTTTCTAAAACTTTTTCATTTTTTATATATACTTAGAATATCTCGACTTTTGTTATTTCCATAATTGTTAGGAATCATAGAACAAGATGCATTTCGATCTGAGAATGCCCCAAAAAGGATAAATTCATCTTCCCCGATTTTTTACTTACTCCAAACCAAGCTTAAAACGAAATCACAGCTAAATATCAGTAAAAATGCTAACACTACTCATATTTGCAACTTGTGAACTTTTTACTCCCGACATTTATTATATCTTAAGTGAATGTGTTATTTTGAATTTCAACCATGGATCAACGTTTTGCAACATACTATGCTTCACGTTCCACCCAAGAATAATGAATTTGAAGGTGAGATCATCCCATGTAGCGATTTTCATCTTGGCACATCCCAACCTTGCGGCTAAGTGACAGGCTTTGGACACCCCATAGGACTAGTATCGGGAATCACGGACTTAGGTTTTATAAAAAATCTTAGGTTTCCCAGACTATCCATAGATTATAAATTAGAATAGTCATTCAAAAGCTTTTATGATTTAAACCAAAAAGAAATTATTTATTAATTTAAAATTGAAATTAAACATTTATGCAATTGTAACCCTCGACCTTTTAGAAGGCTGCAACATCGGCTGTGAGCCGGCAAGATTCAGCAAACTTTTATCAGCCTTGGATTTTTATTCTTACTATGGGCTTTCTTTAGAAGACTACCACATCGGTTGTGAGCCGGCAAAAGGTAGTAAACTTTTATCAACCCACAGCTTTTATTATAATTCTATTTTTGTATTTTTTTCATTTTTTCATTCATCATCATTTTTTATTTATTTTTTATTTATTTATTTTTTGGTTTATATAGGAAGACTTCTTTTTTTAAAAATCCAAGTATAAATTTGAACTAAGACTAAAATTTTTGCTATATATTACATAAAAAAATGTTGATTTTAAGTCTCCAATAACAGCACGTATAATTATGTTCCGTTAAGAGCTTCTGGGAGAAACAAAAGAACAAGGTACATACGTGAGCTCTGAAAATTTTAAATAATCCTTGTTTAGCACCCTACTCATAATTAACTTATCTCATTTTTCGTCCTCCAATAATCGCGATGATTATCTAAAATGTTAAGGAACAGCTAGAGCTCAAAACACGCTTCGATCGGGTAAATTTACCTCTTTATACTAACCCAGCAACAAAGTCAAATTGTGACAAAAAACATACTTATTTTTTTTCTTTAAAAATTTTAAAATTTTTCTTATTTTTAAAATGTTGTGAGTAAACGGGGGTACGTGTGAAAAAACAGGGTACAGAGTTAGGTTAAAGCTCATTTCGAAGATTTACTACCCTCTTACTAAAATCAAACATTGTCCTCAATGTTCCTAGCTAATGGAGACTTAAAAACCCCATACTCGAACTCAAAAAGGTCAAAGGCTAACTCAAGCCTGAGGAATAGTATCATAAAAATCTCTAAGCCCGTTTATAAAGTGTGCTAATGATTAATGTTAGATGATAATAATCTTTAGTGATACGATTTTTTCCCCAAACTACATGGCAAGCACAAAGGCCTAGAGCTCGAGGTTGGACCGGGATAAAACACCGTAACTCGAGAGACTTTAGAAAAATTTGCGTCTCAATCTGCACTAAATCACAAGTACAAACACAAAAGATCGAAAGAGTACAAGCCACCTCACAAAACATTAGAAAATGGTATAAGATGGGGTGCCTCTCACGAGAGCGCTTTATTCTTTGGTAACGAGATCACATAGCTTGACTCGATCCTGATTCAATTCGTCCTTAGGGAAATGATTGGAGATCCGGGATAATCATGGGTGGTGTGTCCCTACGAAGTAGTGCTTTGTCGGTGGCAGAATATCACTTTGAAGTTTGATTTCGTCAGAGGGTGAGATAATTTGGCAGTGCCATATGGAAAAACCTTTAGGGTATAGTGAGAAGGGTGGACCCATTAGGGGTTTGTTAAGCTTCCCGAGATTTATCTTAAGACGATGAGTGAGAATGCAAGACTTGATCCACCAGAACATTGAAAATGCAGTTGTTTGATCCTTTGAGTCGTGAAGCTTCTTGTCCTATCATTATAAATCAATAGAATTCTCGTATGCTTGATCACGAGCTCATTAAGTGCATTAAGTTGCAACTTTCTGGTGATCGCCGAGTTTTACGATCGCGAAATTAGCATGTTTTAATGTCCTCCAATTCGCTATATGCTTCTAATTTAATAGGTAGATGACACGACTTTTCCATACCGAGCTTGTAAGGGGTGGCAACCCAATGGTGTCTTGTAATAAGCGGTACGGTATTGCCCATAGAGGTCATTTCAAGCCTATCTAGGAACCATTGAGCTGTTTTCTTCCAACCGTCCTGTTCTAAAATTCCGCGCTTAACCCACGATTCGACACCTTGACTTGGCCACTCGTTTGACGGGTGGGTAGATCGACACACTGCGTGTGAAAGCTATGTTTCGAAGGGCTCTAAGCTAATGGAGACATTCGTGACGCTTCTGGATCTTCGGAAGTCTACGGTTGGGTGCGGTGATGGTCGCGAATTAGTGTTAGTTTGGTTGTAAGATACGAGATATAGAACGTTCATTTGTACCGTATATTCTGTCAGACCCTAAGACATTCCACGCTGTGTGTGTATGCACTGTGTCACTATTTCAGAGACACGTCAAATTGAGAGTTGACCCCCACAATTCATACTCTATTCATTACTTTCTCATCAGAGTTCTCGCATATAACTTCCTCGCTCTACCCTCTCTCGCCTACCCCCGTTCCAATGGACGGTACACACTCCCCCCTACGATCATCGCTTATGTGATAAGCATCTCGGACTATGCTACGAATTCGGGGCAAACTCGCAAACAAAAGAGATTTCAAAAACTTAACTACAACTCTAGAATGGTTTAGTTGGGGAAGCTTGGTATGCATTTGGGAGCGCTGGAGAGCATTGGCTTTAAACCATTTTGGGATTGGTAATCATACGGTGTATACGAGATTGTTGACTTTTTTTCCTCTAGATGGATACGGAATGGTTCCATTAAGGTCTTAATGCCCTGTCATCAGAAGATTTCACACACTTGGATGATTTTGTGCGGTTATGTCTCATCACGTTGTGTGAAATGTTTTTCTCTGACTGACTGGCATTTGAGGCACAGTTTTTTGACTAATCTCTATGGGCATCTTTGTAGATGTGGGCCAATAATATCCGTTGAGTCAAAAAAACCTTTTTGGCGCGGTGTAATTAGCACCGTAATGTCTCCGGTGGGATTCACTATGGCAAGCTGTATAGGACTGTCGACAAGTCTTCTTGGACCCGAAACACAATCGTTCAGGTATCACTTGTATTCTGCACAGGTTTTGAATAGAAAAAGGGTCGTCCCCAAAAAATAGTGTTTGACATCTTTTGAAAAATTTGTTTTTTGCTGATGTATGACATTTCCTTTTGACATTGAAATTCCCTGGCGTAGGTAATTTGCTAATAATCGACAAACCACGGTTTCTTTAGGTACATTGGGTTTACAGATGAAGTCTCGCCATTAATTAAGTGTCTCGTGAGGAAAGAATTTTCGTTTATTTCCATTTGGATCGAGACCATTTTCATACGAGTTTCTAATCAGGAAGATGATCGGCCGTATGTAGTTCTCGGCTCCTATTCGTATCAATTACTTTATAATCAAAACTCTTGAAGGAGTCGAACACATCTTAGCAATCTTGCCTTGGCATCTTTTATAGCATATAGGCTACTTTAAGGGCGGAATAGATCTGTATACACTTTATGCTTTTATTCATGATGTGGTTTGAACGGAATTTTTCGAAGGGCGCTACACCACAGCTAAACATGTCCTTTTTCGTTGTAGTGTAGTTCGATTCCGCCTCGGTCATTGTTTTGCTTGCATAATGTATAGGCCTAAAGTGTTTTCTCAATTCGTTGCCCTAGAACCGCACCTATGGCATAGTCGCTTGCATCACACATAAGCTCAAAGGGATGGTCCCAGTGGGGGCAATGTCAGAATTGGGAGTCCTCGAGTATTTCTTCTTTAAAATCTGAAAAGGCTTGAATGCATTCCCATCGAGAAATTAAAAGGAGGGTGTTTCTTGTCACGAGTGAGTTCATTGGGTCGAGCAAATTTTTTTTTTGAAAGAAGTCTTTGATGAATCTAGACGATAAACACTGCATTCGAGGAAAACTCCCTAATACCTTTTGATCCGTGGGTAGTTGGGTGAGGTAATTTAGCTATGACGTATATTTTGGCTTTGTCGACTTATATTCCTTTCTTTGGAAATTTTGTGTCCAAGAACGATACCTTCTTTCACCATAAAATGGCTTTTTTCCTAATTTAGAGCCAAATTAGTGTCTTCACACCATTTAAGCATCTTTTCTAAATTAGAAACGCACGTAGAGAAAGAATTTCTGAAAACTAAGAAGTCATCCATGAAAACTTCCATCGTCTTTTCAATCATATCATGGAAGATAGCCTTCATACACCTCTGGAACGTGCCCGGTGCATTGCATAAGCCGAAAGGCATGCGACGGTAAGCAAACATTCCGTATGGGCAGGTGAATGTGGTCTTCTCCTGATCTGTTGGATCGATTGGTATTTGAAAGTAACCCGAGAAACCATCGAGGAAACAATAATATTCATTTCCTGCGAGTCTCTCGAGTATTTGATCCATAAACGGCAAAGGGAAGTGGTCTTTCCGGGTGGCTTCGTTCAACTTTCGATAATCAATACAT
>BQNB010183297.1:0-12417 GCA_026074375.1 Tanacetum coccineum | reverse complement strand
GACCATTGGCTTAGACCTTCCATCACGAATCCTTGAGGCGTAGAAAGAAGTAGTTAAGGTTGAAAACATTGAAGCAGAAGATATTGGTGGCATGCTAAAGTGGCATGCTAAAGAGGTTAGAAGCCTACGCTGATGGGACATTATATTTGGATAATAGAAGTTGGCTACCATGTTACAATGACACGAGATCTTTGATTATGCACGAGTCGCATAAGTCAAAGTATTCTATTCATCCAGGAGCCGACAAGATGTACCATGACATGAAAATGTTATATTGGTGGCCAAACATGAAGGCTGACATCGCCACATATGTCAGCAAATGCCTGACTTGTGCCAAGGTCAAGGCTGAACATCAGAGGCCCTCTGGTTTATTGGTCTAACCCGATATACCATAATAGAAATGGGAAAAAATAACAATGGATTTCATCACCAAGCTACCCAAAACAGCAGCAAGATTCGATTCGATTTGGGTCATTGTTGATCGTCTTTATAACACCTCTTGTTTTAGGTCATTGTACGATGTTATGTAATTCACAATTTATTTTTAGGGTTTTACGCGTTTGCTTTTAAATCGTAATCGTTAAGCTAAATCGCGTAAACTAAAAATGATCATTCAATGTAAATGGGCATTAAACAATTAAATGTTTACATCAAGCAAGTGTTATATGATTATTTAGAGGATAATTATTATCATTTCACATTTTATTTTTATTGGTTACGTTAAGTGTTTACGTTTCGCGATAAAGTACGTTTAGGCCTACCCGGAAGCACGTTAACTTATCTACGCTTCATCAAATACCCAAAATTTGTACCCAATACTTAAAGTTTATTTAAAACTTCAAGTATTTATCACTTTATACATATTCTTCATGAAAGAATTCAAATCATAACTTACAATGTACAAGTTATACATTTTTCTAAGTCTATACTACATTATACTTTATATAATACAAGTATACATTATATAAATGATCAAATACATATCTAACTTATACATATACATATATTTCATGTAATATGACTAGGATAAGCCAAGATGAGACCAATAAGTTCACAAATATCTTCATAAAAGATCTAGCATGCAACTTGAACCATGACTCATCTATGACTAGCTTTTCTCATCCAAGATAAGCTTCAACCTTTCTCATGTCATCCAATCTTCTTCAAGAAGCTTTGCCACCTTGCACACATCAACTAGACACTAAAATATCTTCCTAGTAGTATAAATACCAATGCATGTGTGAGCTAAGAAGTCATAACACATTTTCCTTATCAAAGAAATCACAAAATCTCTTCCTTTGTTCTCTCTACAACCCAGCAATCCATAGCTTGATTTTCTATCATCATACAAGCATACACACATCATATCTAAGGACACCCTATTTTTTTAGTTTTAATTCTAAGAAGGTTTCAGAGATGTTAACCATTTGCAGGAAGGAATCAAGAAAAGGCATGAAACAGGGTTTACTTGGAAAAACTTAAGGTTTCATCATAAATTTTTCCAAGAAAAGAGTTTTAAATCAACAAGGTGAGATTGGTTTTTTTTTCTCGTATCATTCAATAAGGTCCTCTTCAAACCTTTATCTTTTCATAACTAAGATTTTATGTGTTCATATATTATATTTAGCTAAATCACCATTTAGGGTACTTTTAAAATGGATATTTACTTATGATTAATGTTTTATGAACTTATTTACATGTCATATGGATGCTAATATGATATTAAAAGGGATGTATAAGTGTTTTAACATGTTGTATAAGTATAAACATGTATATGTACAAATTAGGGTTTCTAATGTTAACTTATGAGTTACAAGTAAAAATGATTTATTTGATTTAAAGAATGATTTCGGCTTATATATAGGATTATGGCTTAAAAATTTTCCGCTTATAATATGGGCTTATTAGTGCTTAAATAAATTTCGGCAATCATATGTGGGGATCATGACCGGGTATTTTTTAATAATACTGTGACCGTCGTGAATTATATAATTAGAATACTTTAAGTGTCTTTTCAACCCTAACTTTAATAAATTCCATTTTTAAACTTAAACTTTCAATTATGACTATAGATTGACACCCTAATTTATGAAATGACACTTTAGACCCTTTAATTTGTATTAATTACAGGTATTACCCTTAAAGGTTATAGAAATGACCATTATATCTTTAACGTTAATTAATTACTATTAATATCCATATTATCATGAAGTTGACATTTAAGTCTTATAATTAATTAACAATTGTAACTTAAGTGTACTAAATAACATTTAAGTCTTATAATTAATTACCAATTGTAACTTAAGTGTACTAAAATCAACATTATTTCCCTTAATTTATAATAATTCACTAATATACTCTAATGCATAATACTTTACATGATTTTAATAAATATTAAATATTATAAGTACAATTCAAAAGGCTAATATGGAAACCTCAATATTTAATAAAAAGTTACAAATTATGGAAACCTGCTTATGATTAGAAAATTACGATTTATAGAAACCTGCTATTTTGGAAACTTACTAAATGAAGTAAAATACTACTTGTATAATACCAAGTAATTAACAAGATACAAATCAATGTAATACAACAATCCAAGAAACAAACAAGTATACAAGGACGAGTACCAAAAATAGAAAGTTATACTAATATAGAAAGAAACCATACATCATGCCAAATAACTTATACAAGCTCGTTATCATGTAGCACGTGTGAAGACGGAGTGATATCTTTCTATTTCATCCATTCACTCTTCCCCCTAGTCCAGGTACGTATATTCCTTCCTTTTTTCATTAAGGGACGTTCTTTCGTATTCATGATTCATTTCCCAAGAACTGCTATTCTTCCCGGGCATTTCAATGTTTTGCCAATATTTATTCCATGTTTATTTCATTTCCCACAGCCCGACGTATATATATATGCATGACCATGATTTATGTGACTTACCACCTAGTTTCATGGAGGTACCATGACCAATGACACTTTGAGGCAACCTGTGTCATGACTCTTTCGCGTTGTAGTGATTGCAGCTCCGGCGTTCCCTTTTCACGTTACTTTATATTTCCCATTACAGGCCATTATTATTCGGGCGTATGGGTCATCCTAGTTTAACATGTTTATACGTTTCATGGTGATTGTTGGTGTGTGGCTCTACATCCCCATCAACATGGAGTGTGATCCCACTCCACCCATTTTACTATAAGAGGTCACCCCTCTAGTACATTCCGAGACCCACCCCACCACCCCCCACCCCCCAAAAAAAAAAAAAAAAAAAATATAATAAAAAAAAAATAAGTTTTTATGGGAGAATGGTATTTTTTTTCCCCTCTACTTTATGCATGTATGCACGTTTTTTATTATGTATATTAATGAGCTCGTGGGCAAACCCTTATTGAATATGTTATGTCTACCAAACATTCCGATATACGTTACATTTTAACAACATGTTTTACATGATTCATTGCTATTCTTCATGACCTATTATTCTCCAGGTTCCTCATGACACTTACGAATCTTTCCCTGCTTTATATTCCTTAATCCAGGGTCCATTTATGTTTATTAATTTCATTATCATTATATCCGTTCACTAGCGTATTGGCTCAGCCGTATTCTTTTCAATGTTTCTTACGGCAGAATAACAAGAGGGAGTTTTGGGCATGAGAGATTGTGCCTTAGGAAGAGACCCTTTAGCTTCCACTCTATTATCATTGACTCTTGCAGACTTATGTTTTGGACACATGTTTCGTCCTTTAGACGTCCCCTTTACCGTTTATTCAAAGCTTAAACTTCATAATGGAGCCGATTTTTAGTTTCCGCTTTCCACCTTGTTACTTTATCATTTAGTATTTAATGCCATTTAATGCTTGATATGACTCCATGATTATGAAAGTGATGCCTTTCTCAAGAGGGGTGTTTACAATTCTGGTATCAGAGCCCAGGCTTTCGACCCAATGTAGGCCTCTAAAACTTGACCTGTGCGGATAGGGTAGATACTAGGTTCCTTCAGAAATCTACGTTCCTTCATTTCATGTTATGACCGTTTTAAACCGCTTAACCTTAAAATAAATTTTTTTATGCCAGATGGAGAAACAACACTACATATGCTGAACTCGCTGCGGCTGTCCAGGCAGCCGTAACTGCTATGCTTCCACAGATCCGTGAACAAGTTCGTGAGGAGTACCGTAATGGTGCTATGGCTTCAGGTGGAAATCCTCCACCAGTCACTATCAACCATGGTGGAACGCTTTAACAAGCAAAAGCCCCGTACGTTCGAGAAGGCGGTAACTCCAGTTGATGCTGAGAACTGGATCTCTCACATGAGAAGATCTTTGATGTAATGGGTTGTGATGATGTGTTTAAGGCGAGGTTAGCCGTTTATAAGTTTGAGGAGAACGCGCCTAAGCAAGTGGAAAGGCTTACAAGCAGGCCATAGGAGGAGATGCATGATTCTCACTGTTGACATGGACAGGTTTCAAGGATTTGTATCTTCCTCCAATTTTTCCCCTCGAGCTGAGCAAGAGCGCTTAAAGGAGAGTATCATTCTCAATCGCCAAAGGGCAGGCGAGAGCATTAATGAGTTTATGCAGCTTTTAGAGCCTTAAATCAGGTTCCTTTGGCAAGCTGCTTGGGCACTGCCAGAAGAGCAGGCCAAGAAGTTTCGTTGGGGGTCCTCCACAAGTCGATCCTAGGACCGTATCACTATGCATGTAGTTTACTCTGATGTTGTCAAGTTGCTGTAGCTGCTCGCGAACTTTGAGATCCTCCGAGACAGTGATGATTATTACAGTCCATGAACGACCAGAACAAGAGGTAAACCTCCAGTAATTAAATTTTGCGACCTAATACCACTTTTATCTCCCTACCTTTATATCAGTACCGAGACTCTCAAACCTATTCTTCATAGGTCAATAAAGATTGGGACCAGCATCAGTTCCGTCTGAGTCAGCAGAATAGTCACCTATGGTGTCATGACCAGAGGAATGACCGTCATGGGTCAGTATACATTGGCATGGCGGTAGTGGTAACTACCTAGTAACAACAATAGACAACACAATCACTTCGTGAGCAATAACATTGTTCCACTCACAATCTATTACCATCCCTCATCATCTCTTACTGATATAAAATCCATAACATTCACGTTATAGATGCGCAGGAACTCTGGTAGCACGCGATCGAGAGCGACAACGAACAGGTGGTCAGTCAGTCCCACCGGAGCTGCCAAGCTCGTGTGTAATGATCTTTAATAAATAACAAGTTAATTCACTATATGTCTCAAAATACATGTCTCTACATGCCATCATTGAATCAGGTTATCCCAGCAAAACACCGAGGCACATCCGAGGTGATAAAGGGCAAGTCTGCACTCACATGTGGAGACGGTCGACACCAGAGAGAAGTGTCGTCGTGCTGCAGTACTTGTTGTTAGGGGTGCGGTCAATCAGCTGGTACAACTTCCAGTCGAGATTGCAAGAAGAACACGTGCTAGTTCGTTCTGTTTAGCACAAGAAGCCAGACGCATGCAGGTACTCCCGTTGTCTTTGCGCTGACTCAGGACCAGGCTGCTAATTGCTACAAAGGTACAATCAATGGTGCATTTTATTTATTTTTCCGGTAAACGTGCAGTATTTGTTTTTATTTATCTGGCAACCATTCTGTGATATCTACAAAGTTTGCCCTCATTCTTAAATATGACACCTGTACAACATGATCAAGTGTTATGTATATTCCACGCCCAGAAAGACTCCGCAACCGTATTTACCCATGTGTTATAGATAACCTCCCTCTACAGTTTTAATGACAAGACCGTCAGTTAATGCGCTTCCTTTTAGGACATTTGTGAGTTTGATACAATATCAGGGTATGGATTGGTTTATCACGCACCATGCTACGATTGACTTTCATTCCCTCGTGTTTATATTCCGGCAATAATAGTACTCCTAAAATTATTTATATCATGGTTCCCTTACCGGGAAAATCTATAAAAATCATTTCTGCCCTTTTTTTTTAGAAGCACGTACTCTATATCTCACGCTGTGAAGGTTTCCTAGCTAATATTCTGACACAGACTTCATGATGTTATTCTTTCTATTCATGAATCAGCCAATTGTTCCACGAATTTCAAGAGTATTTCCATAAGAACTTCCAGGAATTCCACCCATTCCGAGATTTGAATTCAACATTGAGGCGCATTTCTAGTGAGCAGAGCCAATCTCCAAGCCCTTATCGCATGAGGCTCCCGATTGAGTTTGAAAGAGTTGAAGGATTCAGTTGCAAGATTGTTGGAAGCGAGGTTTTTATACGCCCAATGTATCGCCAGGTGTGCACCATGTGTTCCATCAAGAAAAAGGACGGTAGCATGATAATTGTGCATCGACTACCGTGAATTGAACAGAATCACTATCCGTACTCGTTATCCCCCTCCCACGAATTGACGATTATTCGATCATCCGCTCAGGGTGCTAAGTCATTTCAGGCAAGAAGATTTAAGATCCGGTTACCATCAGTTACGAGTGAAAGAGCAGGATATTTCCAAGACTGCTTTTCGTACACGATATGGCCACTATGAATTTCTGGTTATGCCTTTTGGTCTCACAAATGCTCCAGCAGTGTTTATGGACTTGATGAACCGAATCTTTCATGAATTCTTAGACAAGTTCGTTATCGTATTCATCGATATGATTATTCACTGGGTTTTTTCTAAATCTAAAGATGAACATGAGACCATCTTCGCACTGGTTTTACAGATCTACGACAAGATAACTATATGCCAAGTTTTCCAAGTGC
This sequence comes from Tanacetum coccineum, assembly GCA_026074375.1. Lineage (NCBI taxonomy): Eukaryota > Viridiplantae > Streptophyta > Magnoliopsida > Asterales > Asteraceae > Tanacetum > Tanacetum coccineum. The sequence continues at coordinate 5,628 of BQNB010183297.1, read as the reverse complement.
GAATTTTGGTTGAGTAGAGTGGCTTTTCTGGGTCACATAGTTTCATCAGAAGGGATTACCATGGATCCGGCGAAGGTTGAGGCTATCACTAAGTGGCCAAGACCGACGTCCGTGACTGAAGTAAGGAGTTTTCCCTACCTCATTACAGGCTATTATCGCAGATTTGTAGATGGGTTCTCACGACTGGCCTTACCCTTGACTAAGCTCATGAGAAAGGGTGAGAAGTTTGTTTGGAACGACGAGCGAGAGAAGAGCTTTGAAGAGCTTAAGCAGCGTTTAGTCTCCGCACCTATCCTTACTCCTCCCCACGTTCAGTTGGATTTCAGATTTATAAGTGTGCTATCAAAGAAAGGTCTGGGTTTGTGTACTCATAGCAAGCATGGGAAAGTGATTGCCTATGCCATCACGACAGCTAAAACCTTATGAGTGAACTATCCTACCCATGACCTAGAATAGCAGCTGTTGTCTTCGTCGCTCCTTAAAATCGTGGAGACCACTAACCTTTATGGCGAATCCATGTGACATTTTCCAACCGATCATAAAAGTCTCAAAGTACATTTTCACTCAGGCGAGAATTAAATATGAGACAGGAGACGGTTGGTATAGAGTTACTAAAGAATAATGACACCAACATTCAATATCATCCGGGGAAATCAATGTGGTGGCTGACGCGTTAAGTAGGAACTCAGGTAATGAATATCTATGGCATCAAAAATAAGAAGAAGAGATTATTCGTTGATCTTGAACGTTTGGACATAGAGTATGTGTTTCATGGGACAAAATTGTTTCTGGGCTATCTTGAAGATTGAGCCTAACTTAATTTCTCAGATTAAGGCAGCTCAAAAGGACGATGGTGAAATCTGGGCAATCATTCAGAATTTAGACAAGCAGACCGAGTTTCATGTTGATAGTGATGGCATTCTGTGGCAGGGCACTAAGTTATGTGTACCAGAAGGATACCTGACATCGAGAGGTTTTGATGACCGTGGCTCTAAGTTCTCCTTTCTATTCATCCGGGTTCGACGAAGATGTATCATGATCTCAAGCAACACTTCTGGTGGAGTGGTATGAAACGAGATGTAGCAACATTCGTATCAAAGTGTTTAGTCTGTCAGCAAGTTAAAATCGAACATCAGCGTGCAAGCGGGTTACTACAACCATTAGAGATTCCTGTTTGAAAGGACCAAATATCTATGATTTCTTTTAGCATGTTTTACCACGACTTAGAGGAAGCACGACTCTATCTGGGTTGTCGTGATCGTTGGACCAAGACAGCGCATTTCCTTCCTATTCGTAAAGGATTTTTTTCATCAGTAGATTGGCAGAGATGTTCCAGCAAGAAATCGTATCGACTACAACGGTACACCAACAAACAAGCGATTCGTAATCCGATAGAGATCCTACGCTTCACGTCTCGTTTCTGATAAGGATTACAGAACGCTTGGGGAACCAGGCTCAAGTTCAGTACGCTTTCATCCAGAGACAGACGGCAAGTCAAACGAACGATTCAGACCTGGCGGACATGTTTACGATCATATTGTGCATTAGAATGACATGAATTGGGGACGACTACATCTGTTAAGGGTTGAAGTTCTCGTGATAATAACCAGTTGGCATTCCAAGTACAAGTGCGCATCCCCTTTGAGATGTTATTAATACGTAGTGAAATGCCGTGCTCCTAACTGTTGGGATCATGTTGGTGAGCGGTTCTTGAGGGCCCAGAGTTGATTGAGGTTGACCATTGAGTAGTTCGCTTGTCGCCACAGGGGAATAGCTAAAGAAGCCCATACACTCAGAAAGTTTATGCCGATAAAGCATCGCAGATCGTTAGAATTTCAGCCGGTGAACATGTATTTTTGAAAGTACACCTAACTCTTGTAGTCCAGTGCGTTTTGGTATTAAGGGCAATCTTAGTCCCTATTATAGGAACCATTATTGAAAATCTTCTTGAAACGCTTTGGTGATGTTTCTTATCGTTATTGGACGTTAACCAAAACCCATCCCCACCTCTCACATGGATCACAACGTATTTCATGTATCTTTACTCAGAGGTTACAAGTATCATCAACTCCACGTTGTCTCTTATCCATTTGGTCAGATCCGTGAAGATTTATCTTACACGGAAGAGCCTGAGTCTATTCTAGACCGGCAAGTCAGAGTCATGAGGAACAAGACTATTCCTTTCGTTAAAATCCTTTGGAGGAATCATCCTGAGCGGGAAGCCACTTGGGAAACCGAGGAGTCTATACGGACTTCCTATCCTTCAGTTTATATTCCATGAACTTGTAATGTTCCTTCAGTCGTATTCATTGTTATTCTAATCTCTAGGACGAATTATTCTTTAAGATGGGAAAGTTTTAATAACCCACATGAAAAATACCATAAATAATTAAAAAAAAATTATCTAATAAGCCTAAGAAATCGACAAGAAAGACTTATAATTAATTAACCATGACAAGTTAACGTACGAAAATAAAATTTACGAATCATGAATACACGAACACGCGAAATATGACATAAAATAAAATAAAAACAATACTTTATTTTGACTAAGAAATTCCGGCTATTCCACAAGGAAAAAAAGGCCCATGTTAATATTTAAAAAAAAGCCTAAAAAAAGAGAAACGTCAACCAAGCCCAAGGTCCTAATTATAACTACAAGAAACTAGGGTTTTATCTCATTTAAATTGTTACAAGAAATTAAAAATAAGAAACCCTACCCATTCTACAAACCGGCGGCACACCACAAGGAGGAAGAAGGAGCGAGATTTCAATTTTTGGTTCGTGAGATCCTAGTGTTTTTCATCTATATTCAATCCTCGATTAATCCCCGTAATTGGTACGTTGTAAAAACCTTTATTTTCTTTTCTGTGTATTGTTTTATACACATGAATTGAGCCAAGAAACCTTAATTAGATTTATCGCAAAATGATATGATTTATTCATGAAATAATACATGAAATATATGTTAAGTTGTGAGGTTTAAATAATTATACATGGCAAATGAATCAAGATTTATTTGATTAATGATATTCCAAGGCAGTGGAGGTGAGTTATATGGATTATGGGCTTAAATATTTTTGGGTCTTATATATGGGGCTTTATGGCTTAAATGATTTTCCCGTCAACATAAATGTGTGGGATCATGACCGGTATTTTTAATAATAACTGTGACCGTCGAGAATTTTTATAATTTACTTTTAAAGTGTCTTTTCAACCTAACATTAAAAAATCCATTTTTAAACCTACAACTTTCAATGTAATGACAATATTGACACCTAATTTAAGAAATGACACCTTAGAACCCTTTAATTTGTATTAATTAACAGGTATTTACCCTTAAAAGGTTAAGAAATGACCATTATAATTCTTTACCGTAATTAATTCACTATTATATCATATATCATGAATTTGACATTTAAGTCTTATAATTAATTACCAATTGTGTAACATTAAGTGTACTTAAAAAACATTTAGTCTTATAAATAATTTATCAATGTAACTTAAGTGAACTAAAAACATTAAGGTCCCTTAATTATAATTAATCACTAAATATACTCTAAGGCATAATAAGTTACATGATTTACTAAATTAAGATAATAATATCAGTACTAAATTCAATGCTAATATTGGAAACCTGCTATATTTTTAAAAAGTTACTAATTTATGGAAACCGGCTATTTTTTAGAAAGTTACTATTTATAGAAAACCTTGCTATTTTACGGAAACTTAACTATACAATGAATAATACTAACTTTTAGAAAACCAAGTATAACAAGATACAAATCTAGGAATACAACAATCCAAGAAACAATACAAGTATCCAATCAAGGAAATGTTACCAAAATAGAAAGTTACAAATATAGAAATAAACTTAAATCAGCACAAATAACATTATACAACTCGTTATTCAAGTAGGCACGTTGAAGACGGAGTGATATCTTTCTATTTCTTCCTTTCACTGCGTCCTTGTCCAGGTACGGATATTCCGTCCTTTCAGTAAGGACTTCTTCTATTCATTATCATTTCCCCAAGAACTGCTATGCTTCCCCATTTCTATGTTTTGCCAAAGATTTATTCCATTTTATTTCATGTCCCACTGCCTCGAGCTATATATACATGCAAGACATGATTTATGTGACTTACCACCTAGTTATGGATGGTACCATGACCAAGACACTATGAGGCACCTTGTCATGACTCTTTCGCGATGAGATGATTCGCATGCGGCGTCCCTTTTCACGTTACTTATTCATGTCTGGCCATTATTATCGGAGGCTTAATGGGTGGATCCTAGTTTACATGTATATAACGTTTCATGTGATTGTTGGAGTGTGCTCTACATATCCCATCAGCATTGAGTTGATCCTCCACACCATTTTGTACTATAATAGGTCACACCCCTGCTAGTACATGTCGAGGCATCCCCTCTACTTTATTGCATGTATGCACTTATATTATAGTATATTATATGAGTCTCGTGGCAAACCCTTATTGATATGTTATGCTACCATGACATTCCATTATACGTTACATCTTAACAACCATGTTTTACATGTTCATTGCTATTCTTCATGACATATTTCTCCAGGTTCCTCATGACACTTACGAATCTTTCCGCTGCTTTATATTCCTTATCCAGGGACTTATGTTTATTATTTCATATCATTATATCCGTATCTCTGATCGTTTATGCTCAGCCGTATTCTTTTATGTATTCTTACGGCAGTGTAACTAGAGGGAGTTGGGCATGAGAGATTTGTGCTTAGGAAGAAGACCTTTAGCTTCCACTCTATTATCATTGACTCTTGCAGACTATGTTATTGGACACATTTTTCGTCCTTTAGACTTCCTAACGTTTATGCATGTTAAGACGTCATAATGGGGAGCCGATGTTTGTTTTTCCTTCCGGCTTTCCACCTTGTTACGTTATCAGTTATGTTTTATGCCTTTTATGCTTTGATATGACGCCATGATTATGAAGTGATGCCTTTCATCAGAGAGGGTGTTTACACTTTTGTCTCTTGCTCACATCAACTAGACACTAAAATATCTTCCTAGTAGTATAAATACCCATGCATGTGTGAGCTAAGAAGTCATAACACATTTCCTTTACAAGAAAAATCACAAAACTCTTCCTTTTCTCTCTACCTATCCCACGGCTCAAAACCCTCTCCAAACTAAATCCATAGCTTGATTTTTTATCATTATACAAGCATACACACATCATATCTAATGTATTCTAAGAAGTTTTCAAGAGTTGGTTAACCATTTGTAAGGAAGGAATCAAGAAAAGGAAGAAAGGGTTTACTTGGGAAAATTAGGGTTTTCACCTTATATTTTCAAGCCAAGGTTGTTAATCACAAGGGTGTGATTGTTATTCTTATCTCTACTCATCCACAAAAGGTTATATCAAAAGCTTAATCTATTCACATTTAAGATTTTATGTGTTCATATGCTTTATTTAGCTAAATCACCATTTAGGGTACTTTTGAATATGTAAAATGAATATTTACTTATGATCATTGTTTTGTACACTTATTTACATGCCATATGGATGCTAATATGATGTTAAAAGGGATGTATAAGTGTTTTAACATGATGCTTAAGAGTAAACATATATATGAA
>BQNB010183295.1:2285-12417 GCA_026074375.1 Tanacetum coccineum | reverse complement strand
AATCACCTTACGCTGCTCAGCTAATGCCCCATGAATCTCGTGTACGTCTCCTCTAATTTGGCCATCCTTTGTGGCATAGTCCTGGCAGCAACTGGCGGTGGTGGTGGTGGTGGTGGTGCCTGTACGGGTGTCGGATCAGCCTGGCCACCCTCATCAACAACAGGAGCATCCTGAGCGACTCTAGGGGTACAAGCCGCAGCATCAGGCTACCTCTCTGGTCCCATGGCTACCCAAGCCCATGTATCATCAATCTCCATACAGATCTGTAACCTCACTAACTCAGTCATATCAATAACCGGGAGTGCAGGGGAAATAACTGTCAATCCCCAAAGCCTATCCTCTATCAATAGCCCAAAATGCTCAGCTAATCAAGCTATAAACTGTCCTCTAGAGATAAGAGCCCCGCTCTTTCTCACATCAGCAAACAACCTCAAGTACCTAGCTAATAAATAAGGTACGTTGACAGAGCCAACGTCCATCCCCCTCAAGTAAAACAGATCAGTCATGGTCACCTTCTCAGGTGCCTGACTCCTCCCAGCAATATTGCACGCAATTAACCTGTGGCACTGCCTAAGGATTAGATCCCTAATAGAAGTGTAGGACGGGGCTATGCCAATGAAATCTCCAACAGATGAGATCCCTATCCAAGAATCCCTTAGGTCCCCCTTGTCGAGGATCTGTCTTGCACTATCGGCCCAATATGCACCGAATCCAACAGTCTGCATCTCCTTAGCAGTGTGTAATCCCAAGGCCAAAATAAACTATCTCTAGCTCATACGCCTCCTAACTCCTCCTAACTGAAACTGTAGGGCTCCAGCTTTGTCCAAATCAAGTATAGTCTCTCCAAACCTGAATGTACTAAAAAACTCCAGAATAAGCTCATGTACCAACAGCCCCCTGATATCAAATAGCTGTCTCCAGGCCCGGCTAGTGAACAAACTTACTCCCTGAGCATCCCTGTGCTTCATAAGCATCCTAGCACTCAACCCCTCAGCCATCAAGTCCGGCAATCCTCCGAAATCAAATACATGCACCATGTGCACCTCCCTCTTGTATATCCTAGCCAATCTTGCCTCGAAATCTACGATATATGCATCTGAGTATTGTAATCCCTTGTACATAAGGTACTGGTGCCTCTGATCACGTGGTAGAAGAGCCATATCTGTAAAATCAACAAGAATAGCACAAAGATTACAAAATCTAAACATTCTGTTCTGAGGGTGGATACGGCGTATTCATAAACGGATACGCCGTATAAGGGTTAATTTGGTTAATACGCCGTATAGATGTGTGTCAACACGGCGTATGGGCATTAAAGATCATGATCCTTTTTAGATTAATACGCCGTATTCATTTTACTGAATACACTGCATTAGGGTTTTTAAAATTAGGTGAAATTAAGTCAATACGCCGTATTCATGTGAGTGGATACGCTATATTGCTCTGCAATATGAAAACGAAAAGGGGATTCCCCTTTTTACCTACTTTAACCCATTTGTATTTCATAAAACTACCCATTTCTAATTTTTTTTTTGGGGGGGGGGGGTTAAGGCATTCAAACATAAGGCATATCTCCTAATTCTCAAAACCCTAACCCTAACCCTAATTCTAAATTGAAATTCAATTCGAAATAGCAAATTGAAAACAAAAAGGGGAAAGCTTAATACCTTATGACCTTGATAAAGAAAAGAGTATGATTATGAATCAAAACTAGAATGATCTCCTAGAAATTTTTTGTGGTAAATTATTGTGTGTGTGTCGAGTGAAAATTTGTGGTAAAACTCAATCCAACGTATCAGAGGGGTTTTTATACCCAAACTCGATACGCCGTATTGATTCTTGATTAATACGTCGTATTTGCGAGTTTTGTTGACTTAGTCAACTTCTAATAAAAACAGTGGATACGCCGTATAGGTTTTGATCTAATACGCCGTATCTTTTCTTGGAGACCAATTTTCCTAATTTAAATAAAGCAAGGAAAACGTACCTTGGCCTCCGCAACATTCTTGTATAAACACCATCCTTATAATACCGTTTAGGGTCGAACAGAATGCCAAACGGCACATATAAATTCATAATGAGATAGAATATCATTCCGTTTACGTAATAAATCCAAATCATGATATTTACTTTTAATTCATGATAAAACTTCATGTTCTGAAAGTTTTATTGATTTTATTATGACTTGTTTCAAAAAGCATATTTGACCCTTGTGTAATTTCATTACCCCTCGAAGACTGTATTATATCGATCTCATTATCATCATTGTCTTTTTCCGACTTTAAATCATCGGGTTGAATAATGTTGAAGGGGAATAGATCATTAAAGTACAAAAAATTTTGTTCCTCTTCATAATATTTAGACAACGATGTTATATCATTTAAATCAAATTCATCGATATGTTGAGGGCTTAAAATCGGTTCAGTTAATAAATCTGATTAGACGTTTGAGCATCATTGTAAACAATGGTTGGAAATTCATTCTCAAAATCTTTAAGGAAGTCTAAATCATCAAAACAACTGATCGTAAGCTCAGGTGATGGAAGTGAAGGCAAATTGACTTTTTCATTATCATTTTCCGAATCTGTTTTCAAATCATTGGTAGAAATAATTTTATAAGAAAACGAGTTTTTGTTAAAAAATTACCGTGTAATCTTCATCGTCGAAGTCGTCAAACGAAATTCTAAAGTCAATTTCATCGTTAAGAAAACGTACCGTGGGTTCACAAGAAAGTGTTTCACCAGATGTCAAACTATCATTGAAAGCAATAGCTGGGAATTCGTTTTTAATTGATCTGAGGTCATGAACGTCTTCATCGTACCAGATTCTACCATACTTAGCGGTATCCCTGTTAAACACTTTCCTATGATTTCGAGCTTTTTCTTCCTCGAGCCTAATGTATTCCTCTATAGTAATGTTCGGATTGTCCATCCTGTAACAATCTTAATAGAAAAATTGTTAAATAACCAACACGTCATATTCAGTGAACTGAATACGTCGTATCACACAAACAGAGTAAGCAAACAAGCAGGAATATAAACTACTCTAAACTACACAAATCCTAAGGGTTAGATCTAATGTTAAAAAACAAAATATAAAATAAAAATCAAGATTAAATTTCACTCCTCGGCAGCGGCGCCAAAAACTTGATGTGTCATTGTGTGGTGTATATTTTTATGATTCAAGTTTTAAATATATATTTTGCCGACTTAAACAAAAACAACATTTTAACGGGTAGTGTACCCGGTCGGTGATAGATTCGTGGTAAGTATGGTGTCAAACACTTGAAGCGAGGTTAAATCTCTCAATTTATTTATACTTTGGTTATCTAATTCTAAGTTAATTCTAATCTAAGTCAAACCTATGCTAATCCTATGTTAGTTCTAATCCTAATTCTAACAGGTAAAAAAGGGGTTTCAGCCTGAGAGACTGGCACGGGTTTGGTTGGTGACTACAATTAATTCAATACACTTTAACCCATGCAAGTAAATTAACCGAAGATAAAAGAGCGGTCGAGCCTTATAATAGAAAACTGTATTAGCCATCATTATTCCGATTAGAAGTTTGTTTATTTATTCAGTGCAATGATTACTTATCTCGAAGAGGCATATCACTCTTAGACTTAGGCGGGACTTCATCCTAAGACCTAGACATATTAATTATGTCACAATTAAAGCTTTCGCATAAAGCATCCTTATATATTGATTATAATTCATCTAGAGGACGACACTATGTATGTCGAACGAACCCTAGCTTATAGAGACTTTACCCACTTACTGCTTAATGGTAACTTGTGTTAGGTGGTAGTCCATAATCCAATCTATACCAATGATCAGAACATTATTAGATAGTACTAAGCCACTACCTTCTACGGTACAACCAATTCAATCGAGGCAAGCAGGACGTTATTAGTGATCCTATTTGTTCCACCTATACGCATTACTATATGGAGAGCTATCCCGGACTCTTAGCCTACGCCCAAACAACACCAAAGTTGCAACGCATTAAATATGTAGGACTAGACCCAGTTGAATGATAGGTCGCATACTTAAGCACGTAAACAAGTATCATGTGATAAACATAATCAATAAATAACCGATAAATTCAGAAATCAAGATATAAATAAAACCAAACATTTAAATCTTCGTAATAATGGCTAATACCCGAAGGTATTAGCCTTCAAACATCATAATTAATACAAGACTAATGGCTTAGCCAAGGTAAACTGACCGAGTGAACGAATGCTACAAAAACTGAACGATTACAAAAGTATAAGAAATTACAAGTTGTCTTCTATGGATTGGAATGCGTTGCAAGACCTCTTCTGCTCTTTTTCTCCTCTGAAAATCAACTTTTGTGGTTTAGGTATCGAGAATATGATTTTGCACACTTAAATCTCGTTTTTGAGTTTTGTATTTATAGGGTCTGGATTCGGTGTCGATACAGCGTATCCAAGGTATTGGATACGGCGTATTGTGGTTTCTTGGAGTAGGGACTATGTTTGATATCTTCCAGAATATTCACATACTATATTTCCAATACGGCTTATTGGTCTTCACTGGATACGGCGTATTGATCAATTTTCCTTTGTGGTCTTTGGTGAGTGCAGGCACGGATACGCCGTATCTTCCTTGATGGATACAGCGTATTGGTTGTTAGAATAGTAATCTTCAAAATATCTTCATTTAAACTCCAGAATGCGTGCCTTTTGCTAATATTCACCAAGTACTCCATAATTACTGCAATTCTCAAATATAAACGATTAAGTAACAATTCTTTGCAATAATTATACAAAATGGGTTAATTACACAGGATAAATGATGCAATAAAATAGACGTTATTTGATTTCATCAGTAGTTCTCCTGGATTCTGTTGAAAACGGCTTGTTATGTTTTGCGTGAACGTAACATTAGGTCTAGTGCATCTAACCGCATACATAATGGAACCTACAGCTAAAGCATACATTTTGCATACGCTTCACCTCTTCAGGTGTTGAAGCACCTTGTAATTTATTCAGGTCAAATATTACTTTCATAGGGATATAACCACGTTTGGAATTATTCATCTTGTATCTCTTTAAGATCTTATCCATGTAAGCACTTTGAATTAGTCTAATTAATCGCTTTGATCTATCTTAGTAGATCTTGATTCCAAGAATAAATGCTGCTTCCCCTAAATCTTTCATGGCGAAACAAGTAAACGCATTTTTACAATTATTTAAGGTTGTCAAAATCGCGATCATGATCGTAGGATCGTATGATCCTACGATCCCACATATAGAAAACGATCAGGATCGTTGTAGGATCTTAATTCAAGCAGGATCGGTGTAGGATCGTAGGATCGCACATAAGATTGTAGGATCGTAAACGATCCGATCCTACTACAGGCCCATGTTTTCATCTCAAATCGAGCAGGATCGTTGTAGGATCGTAGGATCACACACATGATCGTATGATCTTTAACAATCGGATTCTACTAGAAGCCTATGTTTCTTATTGTTTTTTTGCCTACTTTAAGTCGAGTCACATCAATTCAACGATTAATACTTGAACTTAATAGAGGGATTGCATTATTGCTATTTATATGGTACATTTTCATTAAAAAAATCGCATTAAGTTGTGTTTGATATTATATACTCTAAAAATGTGTAACTCCTAATAGAAAAAGATCTTTAGTGGCATTTTCGATCCTAGTCCGATCCTCATACGATCCTGCGATTTTGATCTTGCAACGAGAAAAACGATCCTAGGTAGGATCTTGATCATGACAACCTTTTATTTTAGTATTTCTAAAGTTAGAGTATCCTATATGTATATAGAACACAAACTTTTATTATTTTACAACAACTTAAAGATAACAATAAAATTTGTTACAAGCTCGTATTAGATAGTAAGCTTATAAGTTAATACTTACGAGCTTATTTAAGGAGGGTTGACAAGCTTTTAAGTTTCTCTTATTTGTGTTTGATAGGTTGATTCATGTTTTAAAGAAACTCTATTCTAACATGTTATCATAGACGAATTTAAAAGTTAAGTATGAACTTAATCCCTTTTCAATAAGCTTAAACAATAGCATAGATATTGATAAATCAGCAATTTTGACATCGACTTATCATATTCAAGTCACACGAAAACATGTTTATATTTGTATATCATAATGTTAGAAAAATAACTTGAACACGACAAAGCTCAAGTCAACTAAGGAAACCTCTAGCTAATGTCGACCTCAAGACATAAGTACTAAATTGTTAAGTGTTGGTATAAAACACAGTGGGCCTAAAGCCTTCAAGATTTTTGATCATTGGTTTTTGGTTCCTGGTTTTGATAGTCTAATAAACAATTCTTGGTCAGAAGGGTTGTATAATGGGATGCCTGATATCATACTGAAGAATAAGTTGAAGAAGTTGAAAGCAGACAATAAAGACTGGAATTATTCTAACCGTGTAGAAAGCAACAGATTAAAAGAAGAATCGAAGAAACGTATTTTTGAGTGGGATCAAAAGGCTGAGCTTGGTTCCCTTTTGCCTAATGATGTTGATGCAATAGAGGAGCTTCTTATAGAGCTTATGCATTTGGATCAAACTGATAGAAACTCACTCAAACAAAAGAGTTGAGTTAAATGGGCCATCGAGGGGGATGAAAACACCAAGTTTTTTCATACTTGGCTAATAAAAAAGAAAGGAAGCAAGCTATCAATGGTTTGATATGGAATGGGTCTTGGACGGAGGACATAGACACAATTAAAAATGCTACTTTTTCTCATTATGAGGATAGGTTTAAAGAATCGACACATCGAAGACCTAAATTTCATAGCAGCTTGTTCCGAAAATTAGAAGCTGTGGATGCTACATTCTTGGAAGCCTCTATCTCCATGGATGAAATGAAAGAAGTTGTATGGAGTTGTTCAGGGTCCAAATCGCCAGGACCTGATGGTATAAACTTTAATCTCTTGAGGAGGTATTGGGAATTATTGAAACATGACTTCTTCAATAGTATCAAACATTTTGAAACTTCAGGAATCTTAGCAAGAGGCTGCAGCCCTTCTTTTATCGTGCTAGTTCCTAAGATCAATGATCCGCTACATATGAGTGATTACTGCCCTATCAGTCTAATTGGTTGTTTATATAAAATTATCTTGAAAATTTGGTCAGCTCGGTTAGCTAAAGTCATCCATAAGCTAATCGGTCCTAACCAAACAGCGTTTCTTGCTGGGCGGCAAATTTTAGACGGCTGTCTCATTGCCAATGAAATTGTAAATTGTGCAAAAAATGAAGATTCTCAGCTGTGGCTTTTTAAAGTAGATTTTGAGAAGTCTTTTGATAGTGTTAATTGGTCATTTCTTCATGACATAAGTCTTTTGATAGTGTTATATGGGTTAACACGTGTATGAAGTCGGCTTCAATCTCCGTCCTTGTGAATGGCTCTCCTTCGAGAGAATTTAAGATGGAACGTGGTCTCAGGCAAGGTGATCCCTTCTCACCTTTTCTTTTCTTAATAGTTGGGGAAGCTCTTCAAGTCTTAATACTAGAGGCATGTAACAAAGGTGTTTACAAAATCTTTCATTGGCCGAGGATGGTGCAAACGTCTCTCTTCTTTAATATGCAGACGATGCCTTATTCTTTGGTGAATGGTCTTATTCAAACGCGAATACCTTAGTGAGAATTCTTAAATGCTTTCAAGATGTCTCAGGCCTCAAGGTCAACCTATCAAAAAGTCGTCTATACGGAGTAGGTGTTCCCCTTAATGAAGTTGCTAGTGTGGCAGAGGCAATCAATTGCGCCCATGATAAGTTACTTTTTATTTATTTAGGCCTCCCGGTTGGAAGAAACATGAGAATAGGTAAAAGTTAGAACATGGTTGTTGACAGGTTTCTTAACAGACTTTCTTCGTGGAAGTCAAAATTGATGTCGATTGGAGGTCGCTCGACGCTGGTTAAAGCAGTTTTGGGTAGTTTGCCATTAAATCATTTTTCTTTGTTTAGGGACCCGATTAAAATTATTAAACGTCTTGAAGTTATTCGATCTCGCTTTTTTTGGGGTTTTAATGAAGATAGTAGAAAGATGGTTTGGATTAACTGGAATAAAACCATTATGGAGAAAGGCATGGGAGGATTGGGTGTGAGAAGTATTAGAGCCAAGAATCTGAGCCTTTTAGGAAAGTGGACGTGGAGATTTCATACCGAAGACACAGTTTTATGGCGCAAAGTTATAAAAGAAATATATGGTCCAGACGGGGGCTTCAGTCATATGGCTCATCAAGGGTCTCGTATGGGATTATGGAGTGAGATTGTTAAAAGCAATAAGTACATTAAGAAGTTAGAAATCCCCTTAGACAATCCAATTGTGAGGAAAATTAGAAGCGGAGAGCAAACTTAGTTTTTGAAAGATAAATGGTGTAGCTCAGGCCGCAAATTAATAGACCTTTATCCGAGATTATTTGCACTTGAAAATAATAAGGATAGTCGGGTTTGTGATCGTTGGTGTTTAACTAATCGAGTTTGGAACTGTAATTAGGATTGGAGGATTCCTCTTCATGGTCGTGTGGTATCTCAACTTGCCTCATTGAAAAATCAGATTGGTAACTTAGTTCTTTATCCAAATCGACCCAACTCATAGAATTGGATGTCTAGTGCGTCAGGTATTTTTTTCGGTTAAATCCTTGTCCACTTTAATTCAACGTAAGTTGCTCGGAGGATCAAATGACAATTGTCGTTTCATGTGGAACTCTTGGGTGCCTAAAAAGGTTAATATTTGTCTATGGTGGGTCTCTTTGGATTGTCTTTCTACTAGGGTGAACCTCATCAACAAAGGCATAACCGTTAGCTGAACCCGATGCTTATTTTGTGAAAATGAAGATGAACACCTGGAGCATTGTCTTATTCTTTGTCCTTCAGTCAGATCTTTATGGATTAAACTCTTGAATTGGTGGAAATGTGGTTCTCCGGTTTCCTTCTCTTTGGCTGACATTTTACTTAATCGGATCGCTTTTCCGGGTAGAAGTCAAAGGGCTGTTAAAGATCTCTATGGAGCTTGTTATGTGCTTCTATGATCGATTTGGAGATGGTGTAACTTCTTCATGCTAGCTCGATAGACGTGGATGGCATAAAGCATGAAGATATATTTCCCTCAATTCAAAGATTGTCTTTGTTATGGATGTTAAAGAGGAGTGGTCGGGATAATATGAACTGAAGAGATTGGATTCAAAACCAATGTGAGATCATAGATATTTAGTCTTTGTTTTCTTTAATTGTTGTTCATGTTTTTTGATGGTTGTGATCCTCCACTTCCAATATTAACTAGTCAAAGCCCGTAGTTAGTCAATGTCTAGTATGATAAGCTAATATGGCCCAAAGGCCCATGGAAAGCCTCCCAAGGCCCATGGCCGGCCAATATTGTAGTATAAATACCCTCTTCATGCCTTGGAGAAGGTGTTGGTTGGTTTTGTATTCTCACTTCACTTATGAATTACATGTTTCTTACTTTCTCTTTCTAGAATACATCCTTCCTTCCACTCTCTCTCTCACTAAGTTCCTTCCCATCTCATATCAAAGATTACTTGTATTCTTCAGGTTTTAATTAAGTCGTTTTGTTGCAATTCAACTTCTGTTTTATAAATTCTAAATTTATCAAGGGCTTCATCCTTAGCATGTAGCAAGTAAACATAGCAAAACCTAAAGGCATCATTTATAAAAGGGCATCATCTATAAAAGTTATGACATACTTTGTATTGCCCAAAGATGGTGTAGCATGAAAATTACACAAATCGCTATGTATTAATTCAAGTATGACAAATTTCTGTGTTATACTTTTAAATGGTTGCCTAGTGATTTTCGTTAACATACAAGTAGTACATTTTTTTCGGATTTTCATCAATAGCACAGATCCGTCTTCCACTGGTTCGAAAGTCTTAAACCAACAACGATCTTTACATACATGAGTTGTAGCACCAGAATCTATCCACCACGCAATACGTAGTTGGATGTGTATTTTACGAAGTCTTTAATCACTTTGTCTTATAAACTGTTTTGACAAGGTTTATAAGTGATTTAACTTACCTTGGTCTTGGGATTGGTCCTTAGACCCCTTTCCCGAACCACCAGCATTCGCGTTGTTCTTTTTACCACTACGACAATCC
>BQNB010183293.1:0-12418 GCA_026074375.1 Tanacetum coccineum | reverse complement strand
CTCGGCTTTGGCTTTTCACGCTCTTTCCATTCCCGTGCTCGGTTTTGGCGGTTTTGGCGGTTTTGGCGGTTTTGGCTTCTTTTTTGTCCTTTAGTGAATATCCGTTACCTGCACATCATAAATCACAAAACACACAAATAAAATACATTTTTGATATATTTTGGTCATTTTAGGTTTGTTTTATTAGGTAAAAGGTATGTGTAATTAAGCACATACCACATAGTTTCATATAAAGAGATTTATATAAACTTTTGCTTGTACAGGTTATGGCAGCCCCTATTATTTCTATTTTGTCAGATTCATCTGATGAGAGTGTGGGTTCTCATGTTCCATGAGTGATTCTATTTGGTACTATTCCTACCAGTATCCTTGTTATCCTCGTGGTTCCTTCTAAGGTTCCCATTGCACCTGCTGATTCGTTCGTTGCATCGGAGGTGGGAGCAGTTTTTGTCATCTCACCTACCGGAGTGCTCGATTTGGTAGATTATTCATCTTCTTCTGATTCTGATCCATCAGAGGATTCTTTACCTGTAGCACCAGAGTTACCATTGGTTTCACCCTTCTTATGTTCTGATGACTTAGAGGTGGACAGTGAGTCCGAGCCTTCTGAGCAGAGACCCGAGAGGCATGAGTCTCTCATACCATCATTTGAGTTTCCGCTTGCACCTGTTGTTGCCCCACCCAGGATTCATCGATGGCCAGCGATTCTTGTCCGACCCGGTGAGGCTATTCCCTTCGGTCGACCTTATCGCACCCACCCTAGTGGGCCGCGTAAGTTGTTGACTGCGAGGAAGAGATTTGGACCTTTTCCTGCTCGTAGACTTGCATGGAGACGTATATTTCATCATTCTTCGGATCGTCATTCTTCACCAGATTTTACTTCAGACTCATCTTCTAGTTTAACTTTAGACTCTTCATCAGATATTTCTTCAGGTTCATCTTCAGATTCATATCCAAACTCATCATCAATTTATTCTTCGGGATGCGATGCATCAGGTCAGTCTCATTCATGACCATCTACTAGAGTTGCATCACCTAGATTGGTTGATCCCCCGGTTAGGACTCTACGATGCAGTGAGGCTTTTATGTGTTAGAGGTCTGCACCATTATCTACTCTTTACCTACCTATGACATCAGAGTCATCTCTAGGTTCATATTCTAAGAGGTCATTGGATTCATCTTCACCTTCTGCTAGACCATCTCGCAAGAGATGCAGGTCCCCTGCTACTTTGGTCCCATCATCTACTCCTGTTTTGAGATTGATAGCCCCTGCTCTTGCTGATCTTCCACCTCGTAAGAGGTTTAAGAGATTCATACTCATCGGAGGTTAGGGGAGAGGGGCATATGGATATTAGTACTGCTAATGCAGAGACTATTGCAGATTTAGGTATTAGTGAGGGAGTTGGAGCTTATACTGAGGATGGTATAGATATGGGTGTTGAGGTTGCTATTAGGGAAGACGAGGAGGAGTTTGAGGCAAAGGCCAGTGCGGGAGGCACGATGGAGATCGTAGTAGATCCTTTGGTTACTAGCTGTATTTCTGAGCCCACTGGAGGAGATGTTCCTGATCTTGAGGGTACTCTTTATGATATATCTCATTACATGTATGAGGTTCCTCTTGATACGATTACAGAGTTTGAGACTGCTCAGAGACAGTTGAAGGCTGGTCAGTTGGTGGCTAGTGGAGAAAGAGCTGGTTTGGCTGATAGGGTTAGGAGTTTAGGATTGGAGAACCTGATGGTTCACGCTTTGTTGTGTATCAAGAGAGATCATGTCGAAAGTCTTCGTCATCATATGTCACTTTCTCAGGAGGAGTTTTGTCAGGTTCGTAGGGATCGTGATGATACTCGGAGGAGGCTTAAGAGGTTGGAGTCACTTGTTGAGAGCCAGTTGGGATTTTGCCGTTAGTTTGGTAGTACCATGGTTATGTAGGACATTAGACCGATGGCTAGGTCTAGATTTTAGTAGTAATAGAAATATTGTAAATCAAGTACCTCGTTATGGGATTGATTGTAACAAACTATGAAGCTTTGTTATGATATGAAAAGCTTATTTTGATTCTCTTGCGTGTTCATCTTTATTGATTATTTACTTGTTCTGGCAAAACATGTTCTATTGTATTTTCCTTTATAAATCTTATTTACCATTTATAGTAGTTATATCGCGTATCAAATCTCACCATGTGTGATGTCTTGTGATGTAGAACAATGACTAACACTCGTTCCAGAATGACGCCTGCTGCAATTGAGGAAATGAGCAACCGACGCGTGACAGAAGCTTTAGAAACTCGCAAAGCAAACAGGAAGATCGAACTTGGGAATGGTAATGATGAGGGTGGCAACGGAAAGGGTAATGGCAATGGAAATGGAGGAGGGAATGGAAATGGAAATCACAATGAGAATGATAGAGATGCTAGGCCTGTTGTTCGAGAGTGTACTTACCAGGACTTCATGAAATGTCAACCACTCAACTTCAAAGGAACTGAAGGAGTTATCGGGTTGATAAGGTGGTTTGAGAAGATGGAAACAGTATTCCATATCAGCAATTATCCAGAGAAATACCAAGTCAAGTATGCTACTTGCACACTGTTAAACAGTGCACTAACTTGGTGGAACTCACATAAGAGGACTATTGGAACTAATACCGCATTTTCCATGTCATGGAGAGAGCTCATGTAGCTAATGGCTGAAGTGTACTGCCCAAGGACTGAAATTTAAAAGATGGAATCTGAGCTGTGGAATTTGACCGTGAAGAACAATGATTTGGCTGCTTATACTCAAAGATTCCAAGAGCTTATCATGTTGTGCACCAAGATGGTTCTCGAAGAGGAGGATCGCATTGAGAAGTTTATTGGAGGTCTCCTGGATAATATCCAGGGAAATGTGATTGTTGCAGAACCTACAAGACTACAAGATGCTGTCCGCATGGCTAACAACTTAATAGATCAAAAGTTGAAAGGTTATGCTATGAAAAATGCTGAGAATAAAAGAAAGTTCAATAACAGCCAGAAGGACAACCGTGGGCAGCAACCAACCACAAGAAAAGACTAAAATGTTGCGACGGTGTCTGAATGTAGTTTAAGTAAGAGCCTATACGGCTGGCAACAATGAAAGGAGAATGTATAATGGACCACTACCTCTATGCAACAAGTGTAAATTTCATCATGAAGGGACATGCACTGTGAGATATGGGAAGTGTAACAAGGTTGGACATTTGACCAGGGACTGTAAGGCCACAAATTCCACTACTTCCGCATAAGAGGGTCTAGTGTGAATCATAGAAGTTGTAAACTTGTTTCGAGTGTGGAAGGCAAGGACACTACAGGAGTGATTGCCCAAACCTGGAAGATTAGAACCGTGGAAACAAAACTGGAAACAAGAATAGGATTGGTAAAGCAAGAGGAAAAGCATATGCGCTAGGGTGGGAGGAGTCCGCGAACGCCCCGATTTAACATCGTCCGGGTACGTTTTCTTCCTAACAACTATTATGCTTTTGTATTATTTAATTCGGGTGCCGATCAAAGTTTTGTGTCGACTACTTTTAGTACCTTACTTGATATAATCCCCGATACTTTAGACGTTAGCTATTCTGTCAAATTAGTCGACGGGAGAGTATTTGAAACTAACACCGTACTTAGAGGCTATACGTTATGATTGCTAGGTCACCCATTTAATATTGACCTAATTCCGGTAGAACTTGGTAGTTTTGATGTCATCGTCGGCATGTCTTTGGTTAGCGATCTTCTGTATGAATCATGTGTGTGAAAAGAGTATTGCGGATTCCATCGAGATAAAGTTTTGATAGTTTGAAGGTGATTAGAATTGGAAAGGGTAAATAAGTCGAAGTTAAGCATTATTCATGCATTAAGACTGCTAGAATTATATTAAGATAAGGTTGCTAATTTTTCTGGCACAGTTATGAAGAAGGAACCAAAGACAAGTAGGAGGAGATGGACTTGAGGATGTGGCCGACATACGGTACTTTTCCAGAGGATCTCCAGAAGATTGTTCCTGGATTACTCCCCAACAGACAAGTTTAATTCCTAATTGACTTGGTCCCCGGTGTGATCATGTCGGCACGAGCCCCGTGTTAGATTAGCACAGTGGAAACTGCAAGAATTGTATTTACTACGTCAACTTTACAATAAACTTTCTGACAAAGGATTTGTAAGACCGAGTTCCTCACCTTAGGGAGCACTGGTCTTGTTTGTCAAAAAGAAAGATGGATCTTTTCGGATGTTTATCGATTGCCGTGAACTAAATAAGCTGACTGAAGAATCGATATCCACTTTCGAGAATCGATGACTTATTTGATCAGTTGCAAGGATCAAGTTGTGACACGAAGATCGACTGAGGTTGGTTCTATCACCAATCAGGTTCGTGACGAGGATATTCCAAAGATGGTGTTTAGGACTCGTTATGGCCACTACGAGTTCCAAGTAATACCTTTTGGACTGACAAACGCACCAGCGGTATTTATGGATTTGATGAATCGGGTGTGCAAACCTTACTTAGATAAATTCGTGATCGTTTTTATTGATGACATCTTGATCTACTCCAAGAGCGAGGAAGAGCATGCAGAACGTCTTAAGTTAATTTTGGAGTTGCTTAAGAAGGAAGAATTGTACGCCAAGTTTTCAAAGTGTGAATTTTGGCTGTCAAAGGTATAATTTCTCGATCACGTGATTGATAGTGAAGGCATTCATATGGACCTAGCTAAGATTGAGTCAATCAAGGATTGGCATCGCCCAAGACTCCAACAGAAATTCATCAATTTTTAGGTCATGTCGGCTATTACCGATGATTTATCAAAGGTTTCTCGAAGAATGCCAAACCTATGACAAAATTGACTCAGAAGAGCGTGAAGTTCGATTGGACTGAAAACGCAAAAGCTGCATTTCAACTGTTGAAGCAAAAATTATGTAGTGCACCGATTTTGGCTTTACCCGAAGGTAGTGAAAACTTCATGGTTTAATGTGATGCTTCTCACAAGGGGTTGGGCGTACGAAGTGCATTGTGTTCACTGATCATAAGAGCTTGCAACATATTTTTGATTAGAAAGAGTTGAACATGAGACAATGTAGATGGTTAGAACTGTTGAGTGACTACGACTGTGAAATTCGTTATCATCCGGGAAAGGCGAACGTGGTGGCGGATGCTTTGAGCCGAAAGGAACGGATTAAGCCATTACGAGTTTGATCTTTGGTTTTGAGGACTGGTCTGAACCTTCCTGTGCAAATTTTAAATGCTCAGGTTGAGGCGAGAAAGGAAGAGAATTATTGAACCGAAGATTTGGGTGGTATGATTAAGAATCTGGAGCCCTGTATTGATGGAACGTTATGTTTGAGGAATAGAAGTTGAATACCCTGTTTTGGCAACTTGAGGACTCTGATTATGCATGAGTCGCATAAGTCAAAGTATTCGATCCATCCTGGATCGGACAAGATGTACCAAGACTTGAAGAAACTGTATTGGTGGCCAAATATGAAAGCTGAGATTGCCACCTACGTCAGTAATTATCTGACATGTGCCAAAGTAAAGGTCAAATGCCAAAAACAATCTGGTTTGTTGGTTCAACTTGTGATCCTAGTATGGAAGTGGGCGAACATTACTATGGATTTCGTTACTAAGTTGCCAAAGACGTCGTCCGGTCAAGATGCAATTTGGGTAATTGTTGACCGACTCACCAAGTCTGCTCATTTCTTACCAATGAAGGAAACCAACTCAATGGAAAAGTTGACGAGATAATACTTGAAGGAAGTAGTCTCAAGACATGGTGTGCCAGTTTTGATTATTTCGGATCGAGATAGTAAATTTACATCTCATTTCAGGCAGTCACTAAACAAAGCCCTAGGTACTCAATTGGATATGAGTACGGCTTATCATCCGCAGATGGATGGTCAGAGTGAGAGAACCATCCAAACCTTGGAGGACATGTTACGTGCTTGTGTGATTGATTTTGGGAAAGGTTGGGATAGACACCTACCTTTGGTGGAGTTTTCCTAAAACAACAGTTACCATACGAGTATCAAAGCTGCACCGTTTGAAGCACTGTACGGCCAAAAGTGTCGATCGCCTATCTGTTGGACTGAGGTTGGAGATGCTCAGCTTACTGGCCCTGAGATTATTCATGAAACCACTATAAAAAATCATCCAAATCAAGAAGCGTATTCAAGTGGCACGTGATAGACAAAAGAGCTACGCCGATAGGAGACGTAAGCCATTGGAATTTCAAGCTGAAGATAAGGTTATGTTGAAAGTATCGCCATGGAAAAGGGTGATACGTTTTGGCAAACGGGGGAAGCTAAATCCTCGTTATATTGGACCTTTCAAAATCCTTGCTAAAGTGGGAACGGTTACATACCGACTTGAACTCCCAGAGCAACTAAGTCAGGTTCATAGTACTTTTTGCGTTTCCAATCTGAAGAAGTGTTTCTCCGACGAACCCCTAGCTATTCTGTTAGATGAAATCCAGATTGATGACAAGCTTAATTTCATTGAAGAACCGATCGAAATCATGGATCGAGAAGTTAAACGACTAAAGCAAAGTCGCATTCCAATTGTGAAAGTCCGTTGGAACTCAAGACGAGGTCCTGAGTTTACTTGGGAGCGCGAAGACCAAATGAAGAAAAAGTATCCTCATCTTTTTGCTAACCCTGCATCTACGTCTAAAGTTACGTCTTAAGCTTTGAGGATAAAAATCTCTTAACAGGGGAAGGATGTCACATCCCGTAAATTTCAGATCAATATTTTAAACTTTTCCAATCATTATTTTTGACTTTTATACGTTACGTTTAGATCTGGCAATTTACCGGGAAGTTAACCTGCGTAAATCTAAAAAATGTCATCGGACGCGTTCTGACTTCGGATTTTGACTAGTCTATATATTATATGCATTATTTTATCTTTTCTAAGTGTTTCGTAGTTTAAGATCACTTCCGATACTTATTTTTATGTTTTAGCGTATAATTTATGTTTTTCGCGTTTTTGATCAAACGGAACCCCGAAAACCCGAAATCTTTTCGTGTAAACTTCAGTTAGCGTTCATCTCGTGTTTATAAGTCAAAAAATTCATTCATGTCCCCCCTATTGTTAAATTAGGATGCCTAAACCAAACAAAAGCAACCATAAGTCTTGAAATTAAATCAAAGGCATCTTTCTTGTTTTATTATGCATGTGTACATGTAAGGAGAAGATGGTGACTTCTCATGGAGTCATTACCATGCACAAGGAACCATGCAAGACTAGTGCATGTGATCTCTTCCACTTTGACTCACTAAAATTCAAATCTAAGCATAAATATTGAACCATGACTCAAAAAAATGAACCATTTGGTCTTTGTGGGTGATTTCGGCCGAGCAAGCACATACACACACTTTTGGTGTGTGTTGGTCACATATACACTACAAGACATACCATAAAACCCTACCATGGTCCTATAAATATCACACTATAACAACTTAGGGTTTCACTCTTCATTTCATAGCCTTAAAAATTTTCTTTCTCTCCCTCTTTTCTTCTCTTAGCTCACAGCAACAAACACCCCTTATTAGGGTTTGAGTTTCTTTGATTTATTGCAAGATCTAAGCATACTAGGTTCATATCTAAGGTTATTTATGGTGATTACAAGTATTGGTTCATTGACTCAAGGGTTTATTTCAAGATCTACAAATTAAGGTTTGGTTATTATTTGGGGTTTTTCAAGATCTAAGTCTTCCATTATCTTCTCTTATACTTCTTAAGCTTCTTCTTCATTTTATAGTCTTACTTTGAAACTTATGCTTTCATTTCTACTTTTATTCATTATTTACTTATGTTCTTACATAGATCTATAAAGTCCTATGGTGTTTGTGTTAATTTTTCTATAAGAAATGAAATAACATCTTGACATCTTTTATAAAAATGGAAGTAACATGTTTTTGACCTTATGATCTTGGTGAGGTGAGTAGAAAAGTGAGTTGCAACAATAAAAATGAAGGGATTAGGTTAGTTTTAGGTGTGGTTTTGTTGTAGATTAGTTGTGAATGGAGATTAGGATAGATTAGGCATTATTGTGAAGTTTGGTGTGATTTTTGAAAGCGTTTGTGAAATACATAGTTGCTGATCCGAAATTGTTTTGAGGTTTTGGTTGACTTAGGAATGTTTTCATTAGGCGTAAAGGTAGTTTTTGGAGAGCTCGTTTCGAGTAGATAGATTTTTATATATTATACACTAAAATCGGACTTAAAATGGCCAAGTTATAGCCAAATGAAACTTGAAACATTTTTTGGCAAAATAATCAACGAAGGTTCTGATGTGAATAGTAAAATGAGTTTTCGGATGCTTTCGGGACGATTTGAGCTTTTAAAACACTAGCGAAACATATAGTATCACATATATATTGATTAGTATCATTAGAAACGTCGTTAACATATTTTAGAGAAAGCGTTAAGGTTACTAAAAATAGCAAGTTAGTGAATATTAACAAGATAGGCATGGAAGTTAAACGTTTAGGTTTCTCTAGCGCGTTTATGGAAATATGGATTTAGAAAATTTAGGGGACGGAATTAACATCCCAAAACTAAAAACTTTCCTAAAATAGTAACTTACTAAAAATGGCAATTTTCGGTTAAACGACAAAGCTTAACGAAAAACTCTATAATTTTATTTAGTCACGTTTTCTTAATTAAGCTAAAGCACAAACACGCATGGATGACTTTTTCTCTTATAACAATTCGTATAAGTTTCGTATACTTTTCGTCTTTCTAAGACGCGTCATTGATTTAGGGCGCAAGTAGGACCTCTTGGCATTATATCACTTCATTGGTATTTATCTCACCATTTGCTAAAGGTGAGTTCATTGCCCCACGTTTTACTATTGCTACTTTACTACTTTGGGGTAAGAACATTGCTTGTTTTTAAACCGTGGACACAATTACTTTATGTTACCTTTTCCTGATTACGTGTTGCCTAAGTTGCGAATAGACCACCAATGCCCGAACTATCATGAACCGTTAATTTCTTAACCAACCGCACTGGTTAAGTGAGCGCGAATGTTATAAATAGATCTATTGGGACTAATTATCCCTATCCGGGTAAGTAGCGCTTACTAGATTCGGGAGACATGAACAAACGGATATATACCATGTCGGATTTCACCAGGTGATCTTGGTCAAATACCTCTAGGGCAGTTAATTTCTTGATTGGCATATAATATGCTTCCTTGAATTAAGCCTCGGTGTCATGAGCTTAGCGCAACAGTAAATACTTTTATGTGAAGTTGTATCTGTTATAACTGTCACATGCGTACTGTGAACTTATGGTCCACTTTTTAATACTAAATTCGAACCTATGAATTCACCAACTTTATGTTGACTGTTTTAAGCATGCTTTCTCATGTGCTTAGCTGGATCATTCTTGAGGTGCTAATTGATGTTGCATGCATTGTCGGGTGTCTTTCAAGAATATTTATCTTTAAAATTTTCAATACTCGTTATCTTAAAAACATTATATGGTTTTGCTGCATTTGTCTTAAGCTTCCGCTAAAACTATTTTAATTATGTTAAGAATATTGTAAAACTTATTTTATTTTTAATCAAAGCAACGAGTTATGTTTTATCAAACGTCCATATAGTGGTCGTTTACTTGATCTTGTGTGATGTATATTATGACGTCACGCCCCCAGACACGTGTTTCCGTCTAGGCCCCGTTTGGAGGTGTGACATGATCATTGATGAAAAACAACAACCTAAGTTGGCATTCCCGTAACGGTTAACTTCCATTCATCCCATACTTTACATACTTTTACAAGACAAGTGGCGATATCTACCACTTTCTACAAAACTTTACATCGTTGACTTATTAGACGTATCAACGAACAATCGATCCTTCATATAATTCCTTTGGTTTAAGCTTTTTGCGAAACGATTATCTTCAAACTTTCCTCCTCTTTTTTGTTGTAATTTTTTTTACAATACATAACTATGAATCTCGGTGTAATTTCACCATCTTCACGATCATAATAACTCCGGATAATTCCTTCGATAATTCTTCATTCTTCGGACGTACCAATAATTGTGATGGTAGTAAAAATACATGAGTTTTTATACAGTTGTTCATGGTTCTAGTGTGTTTTCTTGCCTTTTTCAAAAAAAAGTAAAAATACACGAGTTTTGACTACTTTATAAATTCCTATTTGCAATGTGCAAATTTCTTCCCAACCGTACCAAAGATATAAAATGACACAAGACTCAGGAAATACTAACTTTACACTTTAAGCAACTAGCAACTGATAAATAAACTTAATCTAACAGGGTAGGCTAAGGTGTAAAGGTGTAACGAAACAAACAATTGGTGTTATTCCTAAAGGATTGGCTCTACAGGTTTTTCTAGGGGTATCTTACTCTTAAAATAAGAGTAAACAAAGGGTTTATACGAGATTTAACTAACCAGTGTAGTTAGTTAATAAAATAACATGTATAGGCTTTTTGGTTGTAATCCTAAAAATTTACCAATTTAAACAAGTTACTCCATCTAAATCCATAGTACTCATCACTATGGTCTCAAATAGATATACCAAGCCAAGTTCTAAAGTCTACAACATCACCGGCACACTCATATTTTGTGGAATTTGGGTAAACATTTGGAAACGGATAAGGTTAAATCCATAATATCTAATAAGGGTTATTATGTGTGGGTTATGTAACTAGTAATTTTACAAAAGTAAGCTTGAAAAAAAATTAAATTTGAGCATAATTTAAGCATTTTAGTGTGAAAAATAGGACAAGTATGCATTCTAATTCCCATCCCCTGTTGATCCCAATATAATAGATCTTGCTTAGCATGTATAAGACTAAGTTGTATTGAATAAATCTAAAACAACTATGATAGAAACTTTGATTGTGAATATCAAAGACTATGCGGAATCTAGTCAATGATACTAAGAAGAATTTCAATGAAACAGTAATGAATAAGATCAATAAAAATAGTTTACCAAACTTTCAGCCTTAATATAATACGAACACTCTTAATAGTGTTAGGGTTTACAAAACCTTGAAGCTACGAATAGATTGACAGAACAATGAAAAGATATATCAATCTCTATGCCCTATGACTTCCTTTTATACACCAAGGAGTCCTAAATGGCTTACAATATTTTCCTAAATTATCATGATCTTCTAAACAAATAACTTATACGTATCTTTTACAAAAATATCTCATACATATCACATAAGCAATCTTTATATTCAATCAATCCTTATCCATTAGCAGTTGTAACTCTGTCAGCAGTTGTAACTTTGTACCAGCAACATTAACTCTGAACACTAGTAGCAGTAACTTGTACACCAGCATCATTAACTGTGTAAAAGTAGTAGTAACCCAAACCTTTCTTCTTGAGCAGCACTAACTTTGATAAGAGCAGCAGTAATTCCAAACAGCCTTATAAAGCTTTTAATCCCAACAATCCTCCCCTAAACTTGATATTTATCTTCAAAGTCATCAAGTTTCTTCATTAAAAGTCTTCACCATCACCAGGAGGATGCTTTCAAACACTTCTAGGATTCTTGAGCTGTTTTGTGATGAGCTTAAGAAGCTAATAACATATTTCATTCCAATGATCAGCTTGAAGCTTCTTGTTGAGCATGCCTGTGATTGTTGTAGGTGTAAGGGGATACCTTTTCTCTACCAACATAAAGATATGCATAGATTGCAACCTCAAAAAGTGTACTTTACAAGAATCAAATAGCTTCCATATCAACACTTTTTCATTTTACATAGTCCTCCATACTAGACATCCTACATCAGGTTCAAACATTGTCATTAGATCCCCTCATAATACTCTCTCATATCCCTCCTCTGGCCTTGTTGACCCATGCTTAGCTTTCACCAATTTCCATAGAGTTTCTAAATCTTCTCTATCAAATGTCCTAAGCATATGAATAAAGGCTGGGTAACTTTTAGAACTTCCATCAGCTCTTATAATCTGAAATTGGTTGATTTTTCCTTCTTTGATTATCTTCCAGTCAACAATGCATGGAGGATTAGTGGCCAAAGGAATAGCATCAATTGCTACCTTCTCTTCATCAGGAACAATGTTCATAAGTTCTTTCATCCTAGCTTCTTCCTGATCATCATCTACTTTAGCATCATCTATCTTTTTCCTCTTAGCTACTTCTTGTTCTAGCTCTATGCCTGCACTCTTAGTACTATCCGATGCTCTCTTTTCACTGCCTTTAACCAACTCTATTTTGTAGTCAACAAAAGTGTTAACTCTTTTGAAAGCTTTGTCAAACATGTCCTTGATAACTTCAAACTTGAAGCCCTTTAACTGTTTCAGAGTGTATCCTTCCATGTTTTTCAGATAGTTACAATATTGAGTTGGTGGTTTGTTCCTCTTTTCTTTTGCTCTCATTTCTGCAAAGTGTTTATTTCTAGCTTCT
>BQNB010183292.1:0-12418 GCA_026074375.1 Tanacetum coccineum | reverse complement strand
CATTCGAAACCTGGGTTTGAGCTTCAAGGATCAAAAATGGTGGAAATGGGTCATTTCGGGTAGTATTTCCACTCGTACGCCTTGTATCTTGTTCCCGGGGCTTCAAATCTTCAAAGCTTCGCTTGATTGATCTTCTTTAATGATCCTAGGATCATAAGGGAGCAAAGGATTGCTGCCTATAAGGGTTATAGAGGAGGAGGTGTGGTGCAAATTGAAATGAACACATATGACCTCTATTTATACTAGTTTGGAAGCAAGAGGAGTAAGAAAACTTCAAGGTCTGATCAAGACATGTGTGAGGTCTAGAGTATGATGTTTTGAGGCTACAAGATCAGATGTGGAGGGCTAGGAATGTAGAATGATGGTGTGGATGGTGTTGTATGGTGTCGCAGCTGATGTGGTTAAAAGAGAGGAGATGTGGCTTTGATTTTGGACATGGAAAGGTTTAAGTAGGTGGGTAAGCTGATTGGGGAAGTCTAGAAGCTGTTTGTGGTGGTGTTTGCACATGGAGGGAAGTTTAAATGGGTCAAAGTGAGCTAGAAATGGGTTGCGATATGTTTTGGGTTCGACAAGGTTTTCACAAGTTTTCTCACTTACATTTCGTGTATATTGATTATGGATGGTTGGAATATGGTCTTAAGGTTATTATGACATTTATTTAAGGATTTTAATCAAAGAGTTGGTATTGTTTGGGTTAAAGGGTTGAAATGAACAAATAAGCGCGGGTTCCAATTTTAGGGGCACGTAATGGGTTATTAGGGTTTTTCAAGCTTCTAATTCTTGTATTTGCCAATTTATGATAGTTAATTATTTCAATGGATTATTTAAGTGTTAATTAGCCAATCCATAGATTATTGGTTATAAAATAGGTTGAAAACGGAGTAAATGGGTATATGATCCATTTAGGTTCTTTAGGGCTTTTCCAGTTGTTAATTCTTTGTATATTGTTTGTAAAAGATGATGGAAATGATGAATTTGAAAATGAATTGAATAATGTTGTAAATTAAGTTTTACAATACTTATTTGAGAGTTGGGTTGGGTCGATGGTTAAATATCGAAGAAACAAGGGTCTATGCGTTTAGAAAACTAAGCTCGGTTTTAGGGTTTTGGGTTTTGAATTAGGGTTTTGAGTGTTAAAGGGATGTATGAAGCTTTAAGAGTAGAGTAATAGGGTTTAACAATTGTATATTGAGTGTTATAGCTTGTACATAAGTGGTTGATGAAAGAAAACTAGAATAAAAAACAGATGTAAAACGACTATTTTGGAGATCATGTTGAATGAGTGGTATATTGTGCTTTTAAGGACTTGTACTTTGACTTGAAGAGATTATATATTTCAAATGAGATATTATATTACTTGTAAATATGCTTAGTATCTTGTACATTCACTTTAGATATTAACTCTTCATGGAATTTAGGGTTTAGAGGTATACGATAACGGTTTAAAGCCCGTTTTGATATAACGTTGCAAATGGTACATTATAGGAATAATGTACTTTGTAATAAGGATATGATGATATTAACTTGACATATATGATGATGTTTGATTGACATATTGAAGACAAGATGGCCATAGATAGGTTTGCGTGAGCTCCGTCTACTTTAGTTATTACAAATCTTCATTTATATATTGAGATATTGACAATGCAAGTATGTTACAATAAGCGAAAAATTTCCCCGTACAATTGTGATAATAGTAAAATAGGTTGATGAAAATTTTGAGTTGTTATATCTACACCCAGAACACACTAACAAGGATTTTTTTCAAATGTGTTTCTGATTTCATTTCCAAATACTGCCTTAGAGAACCATTCACCAAATCCCCAAACATGTATAAGGAATACCTAGCCGAGTTTTGTTACTCGGCTAAATCTCTTGAAAACTCTAAGGTCTCTTTCTCTATCCCCAGTAGTGGTATCTATGGAAAAGTAGGGGTAAACACCTTTAGAAATGCCATTGGTGCACATTACCTTCCTCACTCTAGCAAATATGTTGCACCACCATCTATTAACATAGTTAGGCCATGGTTTATAACAATCGGGTATGGGGAAACTGTTCTTGTCAAAGGGACTCTCAAAAAGAGTCTTCTTCCTCCTAAGTGGAGATTATTAATGGCAAAGATTATCCAGTGTTTAAGAGGTAAAACTAGAGGTTTTTATCAGATTACCAACAAAGATGCCATCATACTTTCTAGTCTATCAAATGGGATCAACATTGACTATGCCATTATCTTTTGGGAAAACATCATCATCAAACTGAACAAAAGACATAGGGAAAAAGTTGTACCTTACACTAGATTTCTATCTCTATTGATGATGCACAAGATGAAGGAAGGCTATGGAGATGGTAAAGTAACACCATATCCCACTCAAGTCTTCAGTGTCAACAATTGGGCATTGAAGCCCAACCAACTTGGAAGAACCTCTCTTCAAAGCGTCACATGTTGGGGGCTTATGGGACAATGCAGCTAAGCCTGTGGTATTTTCAAGTCCCATGCTTCTTCTAATGCTGAGAGGGTTCCCAAGGCACAAAGCCTAGAGCTAAACTTGGACACAAGAAGCATTCAATTTCTTTAAAACAACCCTCTGTGTCCAGCAAAGAGGCAACAAAAGGTAGGTCTTCTAAAGCACCCACTGGTTCCAAAATTGGCCATTTCTGAAGTAAAGTAAAGAGTCCCAGCTCGGTCCATGGAATCAAACCCAAGCCAGACTCTTAGTTTTACACTGTTGGATACTTAGATGCATAAAGAGGGTAGAAGCAACTGGTGGCCCAACATCTTTAGGGGTCACTAGTGAAGAAAGAGCATACCTCAACTCAATAGTGGTATGTCAGCATTTAATTTAACTAAGCCTGTCTTTTCAGCATCTTTCATTATTCACTGTGAGTTTGCATTAGGATGTGATGCTTCAGCAGATTCCACAGCTAAACTTGATCCTAGATTATCTGCTCTTAATGACTATATACCTCAACAACAGGGTATGTATAAAGGAACCAAAAACACTTCATTTGATCATATATCTGCAGATACTGACCCACATGTTCTTACATACCAAACCTAATCTGTTAGTAAAGGGTTGGAAACTATCCTCACTCAACCCACTACAAGGAAATGGGCCAACTCCATTGCTAGACAAGTTAAGGAAGAAGATCCCCCAAAACAATCAACTTGGAAGATCTAGCAAAGGTGGTTTCAAATGTTTAGACAAGCTTCAAAGACCTAGATTTACCTGAAGATGATCCTGTTATTGTTGTTGATGATAGTAATGAAGATGAGGAGGATGAAGTTCATACTACTACAAATGCTAAAACTAAAGACACTTCAGTTCCTAAATACTTATCTCACAGGTCTTCTTAAATTCAAGAGCTTACCAACCAAGTCCTTATTCTCCAGTCTCAAAAGCATAAACTGGAACTTGAGAAGAACAAAGATAAAGTTGAAGCTGCTCTCCTTAAAGTTCAACCCTCCTTTCCTAATGTAGGACAACTCAATGAGCTTCTGATAAAGTCTTTACAAACTGAATTCTCAAAGATTTTATCTGCTCATGACTTTAGTAGCTTACTACCAATTGAGCTGAAGGACCTTCCCTCCAAGTTTAATGAACTGGCTAAAGAAGTAAAAGGGTTAAAGAAAAATAACAAAAACAAAAAATAAAAAAAAACCCCCCCAAAAAAAAGTTTCATGAATTGGAAATTAGTTACCAGGAGATTTAAAGTATATTCCACCAAGTGAGAGACTTTACAAAAACTATCACCAGTCTTACATCTTAAGTCGCTGAAATGAAGACTCTTCAATGGGAACTTCCAGTGGAATTTCTTTTACTACCAAAATAGGTTGCATCAGTTTAAGCTTAGCTAAAAACCTTGGATGCTCTTCCAAGTCTCTTTCTAAATGTCACAAAAGCTTTAAACAAGTTTGCTTAGGTTTTAGATTCTGCCTTATCAAAAGCTGGAGAGTGTACCTTTAGTAGGCCAAGCTGACACTATCCCTACTGAGGGGGAGAAAAACACAAACCAAGCAACCATTTCCTAGCTTTTTTAAAGAAGAGCTGAAAAGAATGCTAAAAAAGAAAACCTGAACAACCAACAACCAAAATTAATTCCCTCAATCATCACAACCACTACTCAAATGCAAAGTGCTTTCCAAAGTCCACCAAAAGGATCCTCTCAACCTAAGGGGGAGCACATCAAGAAAGACAATGGAAAAAAAGCAATGTCTTCAGATGAGGCGAAGGCTGAGAAAGAGAGCACTAATAATGATTCTAATGATGAAACTCATGTGACTGGTTCTATGGTTGAATCCTCTAGAATAAAGAAGCTAAAGAAGTTTGATTTTATCACTGAAGATGAAAGGCATATCCATATAACTGAAGAAGAAATCAATCATCAAAATAAACTAGAGGAAGATGCCAAAGCTGAAGCAGCCAAACAAGAAGGGGAAGTAAGAAAAGTAGAACTGGTTGATCTGCTTGGTCCAGAAGTGGTGAACAAGTACTACAATGATAAGTTATAGTATGACAGATACTGTGACAAAATGCTAAGTAGAAGAGCTGAATCAAGAATCACCAACTATGATGTCTTAACCAAAAAGGGTCCAAATTTCCTTAAAGATTTTGTTACAGAGAGGTGGTTTAACAAGTAAAGTTATTCTCAACTTTAAAGCCAGTGATCTGCACCTCGGTGTATGGAGAGAAGTAGTGAAAGCATGTCCTAACAAAACTGGAAAAGGATGGAAAACCATCTATGGCCATATACAAATAAGAATGGACTACTTACACACAACTAAAGCAGAACTGGGTATAAACTTGGACATTCCTCTAAGTGAACAGGACCCTATCGACAAATTAAATGATCTTGCAAAACAGAAGGAAACATGCTGTATGACATCCGACTAATTCAAGCAAACAAAGGCTTAAGTCATCAGTTTAGTATGAAGATCATTTACCTGATACTGTGCTAAACGAACTTGTCCTTGGTATGCTCATGTTAAACTCTTATCGTAGATAATATTTTGTTACCATTGAAGATCTAAAAGATTTCTCAAAACCCAGGCTATACACTATATAAGAAATCTTCTTTAGAGATCATCAAGGTCCTATGTTGGATGGTCATGCCAGGACCTTCAGTTCCCTTTTGCTTGCTGAAGTTGATAAGAGAAACCTGAACCCACTTAAGCAGATGAGAACCATTAAGCAGCTAAGGCAGTAAATCATGTAACCCTTCTGTTAATAACTTTATCTTGTATTTTGTATTTGTAATGAAAAGTTATATAAAAGGTTATCAGTATATGGTTGTTCATATTTATTACAGTTGTGTAACGAAGTTATTTTGCTCACTTACAACTGATTTTAACTTAGGTTATTTATATATTCAAATAGGGGGAGATTTGTTGGGTTCAGTTTCCGAGCCCTTCAGTCTTTCAGTAGATTTAAACATAAAATCCCCTAAGTGTTTCTCAAGCTGAAGTCTTTCAGCTTGAGTCGCTGAAGCTTCTTCAGCGTCAGCTCTTCAGGTCCTTAGAAGATTGGGAAGTATCTTCACTTCAGTGTATGCAGCGGTACAGAAACTGAAGAAGGACTCTTGGAAAGAGCTTCAGTTCAGCTTGGTTGACAATTCCAAGCTGAACGTTGTCTATCTCCTTAACAGAAGTTGAAACGTGTTGTTTCACTTCTAGAAGGTTTACAAGGCGGGAAAAAGATTGCTTTATGTCAAAAGGAATAAAGCAATCTCCTTGGGAAATGTTACTTCTAAAGTTGGTATAGAAGTACATCAACTTTCCTTAAAGGACTGTACCTGGTACTATAAAGCATGTGTACATTAAATGGTAGCTCAACCACCCATTTAATGCTTGACATGTGTATTAGGTTAACTTGTAAACCCTAATCCCTTTGCCTATAAAAGGAAAGGGATTCCCAGAGTAAATGTTATCTCTTCCAATTAATGTGATACACATTGAAGAGTTCATTTATCTCTCAAACAAACTGACTCGTACCACTAAAAGCTGAAGCTTCAGTTTTGGTCATAACAAGTTTGTTTTCTTAAACTCTTAACATAGGTTAAGGTTTAAGTTTGAAGGAGATAACACCCCAATTGTCATTCAACCACCTTGCTATTCCGCAAGCAAGGTGTGTCATAGATTCTTTATTTGATTCTAATAAAAGTCTATACGTTGAAAAGTACTTATGTGTGTTTTAAACTTGTTCTTTATATTGTTTATATATATTTGTTTAAAACTCACTTTGTTGCCACGGAATGTGATTAGTCTAAATTGATAAACTTTATATCACATTTCAAAGGACCAACAAGTGGTATCAGAGCCTTCTGGTTTATAAAATCTTGTAAAAAAGGTTATATAAAGGCTCAAAGATTTTTAAAATCAAGATCCATCTTAAATGGCAGTAGTAGAGGTACCACAAACTCTTGAGTATAGGGGTGGCCAACTTAATGCTGCTCCTGTACTAGAGGTGGAAAATTTTACCAACTGGAAAAAGAGGTTTATATGCCACATTATTGGTATTGAACCTCAATTTAAAAATATCATCAAAAACGGTCCTTTTGTCCCGATGACAGCTGGTCAAAGGAAGCCAGAAAATCAATGGACTAGAGATAAGAGAAAGGTTGCTAACTTAGATCAGCGACTCAAAAGTCTCATCATGTCTGTCCTTCTAGATGATCAAATGAATTCTGTCATAAACTGCTTAATAGCTAAATCAACATGGGATGACCTGATACTATATCATGAGGGCCCCTCTGATGTGAAAGAAAGTAGGGTCATGGACCTGAAATTGTGCTACAACACCTTCAAATTCAAAGAAGGTGAATCTCTAACACAAACTTTCACCAGATATAAAGATTTGATGAATGAATTAGTAAATGATGGCATCAAACTTTCAAAGCTTGAGATAAATACTGGTTTTATAAATAGGTTACCAAAGAAGTGGCTAAGTTTCTGCTAAAGTCTCAGAAACACAAACAATGTGAAAGATTCTAAGCTTGCTTCTCTATTTGGTAAACTCAAATATAAAGAAAACCTTATAGACAGTATTTATCAGACTGAAAAGAACAAATCTCTTATCTCTGCAACACCTCTGTCAACTGCCTTCTTCTCTTCCTTTATTGTCCAGGACTTTCAAGATAGTCCTGATGATGAAGAGGATACAAGAAGCAGTCATGAGTATCTGAATGATCTAGAGGAAGAATACCAAGTAAGAGCTCTTTTAGCAAAATCTAAAAGATTCTTCAAGAAAGGTACTCAAAGGTTCAGCAGTGCAAAAGCAACTGACCAAACTGAATGTCACAAATGTGTCAAGAAGGGTCACTTTGCAAGAGACTGTTGGTCAAAAACTTTAGTCTCCACATATCAGTCACCCTTTCAACCAAAACCTCTCAGTTCTTCACAGCACAAACCTGAACTAAGACCTACCAAAGATTTTGAAGCCAAATACAACAAAGTCATGGCTAAACTGGCACTCCTGAGTTCAAGGCTTCATCTCCCAGTTCATCCTCAGGCAAAAATAAAGGTCTAATTGCTGAAACATATGATTGGGATGAAGAAGAAGTGTCATCTGATGACAATGAAGTAACTGAAGTTAAAGCTCTTATGGCACGTACCATTTCTGTTGGCAAAGAAAGTGCCAACAATGGTGAATGAGTCAAGATTTCTA
This sequence comes from Tanacetum coccineum, assembly GCA_026074375.1. Taxonomy (NCBI): domain Eukaryota; kingdom Viridiplantae; phylum Streptophyta; class Magnoliopsida; order Asterales; family Asteraceae; genus Tanacetum; species Tanacetum coccineum. The sequence goes on along the minus strand of BQNB010183292.1, from coordinate 4,757 downwards.
TTCAAAAGGTACAAACTCTTCTTGAAATGGAAGATAATAATGATAGAAAATCCTTTCTAGATTATTTGTGTATTGATTTAAACTATGTTGAAGAACAAAGAAACAATATTCTTTCAAAACATAGAAATCTTGTTCACGAACTAAATACATGCAAGGAACAACTTTTGGTACTAAAACAAGCAAAACTTGATCTTCTTACCATGCAACATGTAAACACTGAGATTCTTAAAGAGAATCAAAACTTAAGAAACGAACTAAAAGAGTTCTATTACTGAAGCATGTCTAAACAGTTCTAATAAAGTTAATCAGTGTATCAGTGAATAAATTCCCACTCAAAAGAAGAAAATCTTAGGAATTGATCAACTCACAGAAGATACCTCCAGCTCTAGGCTAAAAGACCCAGTGTTTATAAAGTCTTAAACAGATAACTCAGAGATGTCTATTACTGGTAGTAATAAACCTAAGTTATCTGGAGCTGAAGATTTTACTCTGTCAATCATGATTACTGGTTATAGGATACCCTCTAATGGAGTCTACAATGAAAACACAACTGACCATTTAGTTGTTGTCTCTAACTCTTTAGTGACTGATTACGATTTAGCTGATGAATCTCCAGTCTGTAGCACCCCACTTCCTCCAATAGAGAAGCTGACTGGTGCTGAACCTGTTTTCGGATTAAAGACTATCAAATCAATTTTAAAGTCAAGATCCACATTCAAAGCTGAATACCTTAATAAGGTATCATAATAATGAAACCTTCCCTCTGTCCTGTTAGAGGAAACAAAAGCTCTTCAGCTCTAAAACGTGTTAGGTTTCATGAAAAAGGTCGATTATATGGTTGTATTATATTTAGTTATTGTCTTTATTTGTTAGAATAAAGTAGTTGAATAAGGTTTATTTGCTAAAGAAATGATATAGCTTAATTACCAAAGTATAAGGATAGAAAGTGAAACATTTGTAATTAAATGTTTGGAAGCTCTTCCCTCTCTATAATACCCTTTTTTTTATTAACCATTAGAAGGGTAAGCCTTGTAATAATCTTTTCCTTTTTCCTTCATTTTGTAATATTTGAAAATTAAATACTTGCCTTCCTTTACTATTCTCTCTAAGCTTTCAAGGTTGATTATGTATGATTCAAGATAAACAAGACCTAACAAGTGGTATCATATGCCATTAGAGAATAAGAGTGATTCGATTTGTGAATTGTTACACGTCCAAGAACCATAAGATGAAATTTGGTTGAGGTATTTGAGATCTCGATTTGCGTTTTGGAAGCGGTTTTGAGTAATTGAGCATTATCGAGTCTCTTTATGGATTTGACGTGATGGATTACCATGGTTTGTGCATTCATGGAAGTGTTTCAACATTCTCGGAAGTGTTTTAGTATTCTTGGAAGGGGTTTTTGTATTCTCGGATTATTTCTTTACATTTTCGGAAGTTTGAGTATCACTATTACTTTAATTTCGACAGAAAAGTGTTGTGATAGATATATACGTATTTTTGGTTCTATCGAAAAACGCATATTAGGAGGTTATTGATAAACTCGGTTGCATATTGAGTTTCATAAGTATTCACACATTTTTGGTTTTATCGAAAAGTGTGAATAAGGATTTAGTGATTTAATCTCGGAAATTAGCTTACAAAGTGTTAAACTCCACAATTCACGGTTTCATCGTGATTGCGTTTTTGAAATACAAAACGGTGTAAATCAAATTCGGTTCCTATCGAGTTTGATGTATAAGAAGTTTTGGGATTATTCCAGTTCTATAAATTTTGGTGTTACGAGTTTGGGTTATTGTTAATCGATAATCAAAGGATTTTTCAAATCTTGGTTCTATCGAGTTTGATTAAATCAATTTTTTTTACTAAAACAAGATAATCGATTTCTGGGATTAAGTGGATTTCTGAGTTTAATACGTTATTATTGTTAATGAGTTTGAAAGTATTCATTGTCCGAGTTATAGTTCTGTCCGAGAAGTGTACTGAGTTTCTGACTACTTGTTATCCGAGAACAGTGTTGTCCGAATTTGACAACTGTTACCGAGTTTGGAATCTTTCTACAATTATCAACTCATTTTTCGTCTACAAAGATCAATCTTTGAATCATAAGGAATGTCGCTTTCCAAAACATATCAACAATCTCTTCATTGATGCCGGTTCTGAGGAATAGGTCTCCCATGCTGAAAGGGTAGTTTTTATACCATGGGCAAGTAGTTTTAGTCGAGACTATAAAATTGAAGAGAGAAAAACGCAAGTGCTTAACAAAGCACTTGATGAAGTTCCTTATTAGTTTCAAATGTTTGTTCCTAGTGATTCGACAGTACCGAAACTGCAGACTGCAAAGGATTTACAAGGTGATGCGTTACTGCACTATGATGCTGAAATTGAGGTCATGAAATCTGATTCTACTTTCCATTCCCAAATGAACATTTACAAACTTCTGTGGATGCTTGCACTTCAGCCAAGGACATGTGGAAAAGAGTTGAACGTCTGATGAGGGGAACTATACAAAACCAAGTTGACAGAGAAACTCGTTTTACAAATGAATTTGATCAGTTTGTTGCTAAACCAGGGGAAGCACTTGTTTCTGTCTACAACCGCTTTGCTCAGTTAATGAATGATTTGGAAAGAAATAACATGCATTTTCCAATTGTCACAATTAACACAAAGTTCTTGAATAGCTTGCAAACCTGAAATGTTGAAATATATACCACTCGAGTTCGTCAGCTAAACGTTTGCAAGTGGATCGTTTGATGATACTCTTTGATTACCTTCAGCAATTCGATGAACTGGGTTAATATATCACGAGCGAAGAAGTTAGAAAAGTCTCATGATCCTTTGGCTCTAGTAGCACACACGGGTTCATCTTCCAGAAACACATCATCTTATTATGTAACACATCTTACGTCTGTGGTTGATTATGACGATGAGTACCAACAGGATGTGTTCAAAAAACCAATTCTGAAGATCCTTTTAGCCTCTGCAATGTTGTTATTTGCTCCAAGCCATTATCAAATTTCTCTTAATCCAATCAAGATATCGTCTTCGTAACTTCATCAACACCAGAACCAAGAATTATTCAAGGAGATAGGTGTTATATCAAGGCGGGACTCTGGTATATACTGAAAGAAATACTAGACGAGCTTATGTTCAAGAGGAAGTTGTTGAGGGATCTAATGCTCAAAATGAGACCAGAAATGTTCAAAGGACTCTTCGAACTTCGTCTTCAGAAAATACTTCAACTGTTCAATGCTACAAATGTAGTGGAAAAGGACATGATGCTAGGAATTGTCCAAAGCCAAGAATTCGTGATTCGAAATACTTCATGGAACAAATGTTGCTAGCAAAATAGGATGAAGCTAGAGTAATTCTTACTGATGAAACAATTAATGATTTTTATCACCCCCCTTTCATGATGGCTTCAAGGATGGAGAAATTAAAGAACTCAGTGTGAATATATGCTACATGGCCAGGATTTATCCAACTAAATAATATTTTTTGATGCTGGCCAAGCTATGATTCTGCACGTATAAGTGAGGTACAATCTTCATCATAATGAATAAATAACAAATGTATCCAAATCATTATTAAAATTATAACAGTACATGTGATGATCAAATTGTTTGCTATATTAATATTTGACGATACCATGGAATGTGAATAGTAGCAGTGTTGAGAAAGATACCATGTTCTGACCTTATGCGTTAGACCAACTAGCTAGTAATGCATATAGGAAAGCTGAGAAACTAACAATTATTGCTCAAAAAGTCCAACAACAAACAACGACCCCTCTCATTTTGACTAGTCAGCTTGAGTTGTATAAGGAAAGGGTTTGGGCTTTGGAAAACATCAATGGGGATAACAATCATCTCAACGAATTTCTTGAGGCTGATCGAAAAGCAAAACATTTTAATCAACAAGCTCAATGTCAATTTGTTCGTGACCGAGATATCATTCGAGATCTAGAAAAACAACGAGATAAATTCAATTTAGCTGTCAATGATTACAAACGGAAAAATGAGGAACTTCAAAAGACTCATTTAATTTTAAAAAGAAAAATGAGTGAAAATGAGGATCGTTATCATGACAATATTCTAGATCTCGAGGCCAAACTTAAAAAGAATGTTGATCTAATATTGAAACTTGGCAATTCCTTACAAGGAATGTTTACGCTTGGACAAAAGCCATTGTCTATGTATGATCCGCAATTAAAACATGGTTTGGGGTACCCGAATCCTTATACACTCAAGCAAGTAATTTCTCAATGTCCAAAGTTATATGTTGCCTCTAGTTTGAGTAATTCAGAAATTCGTGTTAATGTTAGAGATACTGAAGACACTCTTGATGATGCTTCCAAAAGCCAACAAAAAATGAAAGAAAAAATGAATGATCCAATTGCTGTTGCGAACAAACAGAATTGTTGGACAATTGATTACAAACAAATAAAAGCTCTTTATAAACACTTTGTTCCCCAAAAAGAGCTTTCAGCTGAGCAAAAATATTTTCCATTTTCTTTTATTCCTTCTGACAAGACTCCAAATGAAACTTCTTCTATCCCGGCATCAATGCCGAGTGAGTCACCTTTGATCATACAATTGGATAATATAAAAAATTGTTTTCAAACATTGTTTGAGTTAATTCAAAAGAATTGTAAAAGAGCAAGCATCTTTTACAATTCTTTGAAAAATAAAAGACCAAACACAAATGAAAGTTACAACATGAAAAAGAAAAACATAAATGGGAGTCAACTTTGAAAA
>BQNB010183290.1:0-12418 GCA_026074375.1 Tanacetum coccineum | reverse complement strand
TAGGGAAACGTAATTACATTTTTGTGATGTTTACATTTCATGTATTATCACGGGGGAATCTTGCGGTCCTACACTTATATAATTCATAAACCTATGAATTCACCAACATTATTGTTGCCGTTTTAAAGCATGTTTTTCTCAGGAGATCAATAAGGTACAAGACAAGGGATACATTGGTGGTCGTTATTTTAGAAGTTATTTGCATTAAAGATTTGGTTGCATTACATTTTGGAGAAACATTTGTTATGAACTAGAATATTTGTATAATTTAACAATGAACAAGTAAAGCTTCGGGATTTTGTAACAAACACTTTGCTAAATCCAATATATCGGTTTTTAAACGACACTTTTAAAGGTCGTTCTTATATATCTTGTGCTATTGATCTATGAAGTAACGCTCCCAAACCCATATTCCGCTGCGACCTATTTTGGGGGTGTTACAGCACCCATACTCTAACTCATTATACCTAATTCGATTTTACTTTAACTAGTAATGCAATCAATGCAAAATGTCTGCCCCCAAAATGTAGGATGTTCTGCCAAACACCCCAAAGAATACCTCAAATGTTAAATGCGTCAATGGTTATCTAGAAACCACAGCCCAGACGGGGATTGTCAATCCCAATAGATCTATCCATAACATTCATGTTCACTACAGTTGTAATTAACGGTTCATGATAAACAGGGGACTTAAGTGGCAGTAGCGGCACTTAGGCAATAATATCATACATGAATATCAGGCATAGCATACGGTTTTTAAATACTTGTGTCCACATTTAAAACAAATAATGTGTTCAAAACTCACAGTTTCATATATAGATATTCAATGATCTCGAATCGTGTAGTAAACAAATCAAGCTTTAATAAGTTCATAAGTAAACAACCATGTATCACACATGTATTAGAAGTCATGTAGTAAGCAAGTAAAAACTTTAGTAAAAATATTCATGTCACGCTTGAGTAGTAAAAATCAATAAGTTTACTTGGTAAAACAAGCATGTATTCTCACCCCGAAAACAGTTTATGAAAACCATTAAGAGAGAAAAAGTGGGGCTATGAACTCACCTCGATGTTGCAGAATAGTTGGCAGAAATAAAAATATTAGGTAAAACATAACAGAAACTGGAACGACTCAATCAAGAAGTTGCGGTTAATCTTAACGGTTATGTCCTACTAGTTTAGGATGATGTATTTGGGTTTTCCTATGGATGATTACATCAACGAGACTGTAACATTTCACATTTTTAGGTCATTTCCCGACTCAATTATTTTCATTATTTATTTTTAGGGTTTTACGCGTTCGCTTTTAATTATTATCTTATAGTTAAATCGCGTAAACTAAAAATCATCATTCAACGTAAACGGACACCAAACAAGTTAAAGTTTACATCAAGCAAGTGTTATATGATTATTAAGAGTATAATTTATAACTTTTCATAAGTTATTTTTATTGGTTACGTAAAACGCTTACGTTTCGCAATAAATTACATTCAGGCATACCCGGAAGCACCTATACCTATCTATACTCAAACCAATACCCACTATTACACCCAATACCCAAAATTTAACTCATTTCTCACTTAATATCACCTCATGGCAGGATATAGCATCATACACACAAATAAATCAATTAAATCCCCACTAAGTCCTACCTTTTTTGTTATACTTACACAACATGTACCCTAAACACATATTACTAGAAATTGGCACATCATAGTACCCTAAAACCCATCTTGGCCGTTCCATGTGCATGGGGAGGAGGAGAGCACTTTGCTTTTGTACCCTAAAGTTAGTTTGTAAATTAATTTGTATTGAAAGTTTTATTTATAAAAGTTATGTACAAAGATCATAAGGACTTGCCATACTTAGACATATTTATGGACATATTATAGAGGACTTAAAATATATCAAGTTATGCTATTTAATAAGTTAGAGGACTTGTAATGGTTTAGCAAAGTGAAAAGTATATAAAACAAGTGTATAAAATAAATCATGTACAAACATAAGAACCTACTGTTTGAATTCGTGTATAAGGGTATACATTTTATATTTTATTCAATTAGTACTTATCACAAGGATCATAAGCATATAAGAAACTTGAAAAACCGAGCAATAACGAAGGAGATATGACATTTTTAAGTTTACAATAATTAAATGTATAAAAGTATTTTTATAAAAGTTATTTTATAAAAATATTTACTGTTTCAGATCTGAGATATTAAAATAAATATTTTATAAATATAGTACTTTTCATGACGAATCCAAACATGTAAGAAACTCGAAAAACGGATTTAAAATGAAGGTGATACGTTATTTACAAGTTTAAGTTAAAAAGTATTTTTATAAAAGTAAATTATAAAATAGTTACTGTTCACAATGGTATACTGTTGGAAATAATTATCCTAAATAGATCTTTTAATTACGAGACTGACAAGGAATCACGTGAAAACACCGAATTAAAAACGAACGGAATACAATTAAAATACGATTCCAAGAATTAAAGTTCTAAAAAGGATCTTTTAATAAATTTCACTTACTCGGTTACTAGTTCATAACAGATACCAAAACCAATAATAAATATAAAATTTGATTAGACTTTTCAAATACGAATCCATACATATAAATAACAAGCGAAACGGATTAAATATGGGTAAGTTGTGACTTTTGGAAGGTTACGACGATTATTTATATAAAAGTAGTATTTATATAATTTTATAAAAACAATTAGAACTACTGTTCATGATTTCAGGGGCATAAATATTATAAATTTAATTTTTTATAATTTTCTTAATACAAACCGTGGACAAAAGAAACACTTGAAACGGATTATAACGAAAAAGATACGAGGTTTATAAAACCGATAAGCCACTATCTTCACTTTTGTGCAACTATTTTTATAAAACAAAAAACCCATTTAATAATATAATTATATAATCCAAAAATAAAAATTAGACATTGTAATTATTAACAACAATCGATTATGAAACGAAAACCACACTTTAATCTACGGATACAAACACAAACACCATTATTCAATAAAGTAACGGTTTAAACATTGTTTTGACATTTAAAACTAAACAAAGACTATTAGGTGGTGGTGTAACTATATATCTTGTGATGTAGTATTATTAAGTACATTGTACTCATACGGCAATATTTAATTAGGTTTCGTTCGGTCTTATCCGTGACGTTTCCATTCACTAGATTCACATACATCAGTTTATTCACCAACGTGAGTTCATAGCCTCATGTTTTACTATATCAATGATTTACAACTTTTGGGGTGAGAAACATGCATTGTTTTACAAATTGGACGCAAGTGTAGATTTTATCATGATTACGTGTTTGCCTAAGTAGCGATAACCCACTGTGCACATCCTTATGATCTGTCAATTACTTTGTATGAGAGCGAATGTTATAAAAAGATCTTTTTAGGATTGACATCCCTGTTCGGGTGAGTAGCACTCATTGTGCCGGTTTTCCGGACAACGGACGTATACCATGTTAGATTTGGGATGTTGCGGGTTAGAACATCATAAAGGGAAATGTTGGCAATTTATATTTCAATTCATACATGTCGAGCTTCAGTGTCATGATCTTAGGGAAACGTAATTACACTTTGTGATGTTTGCATCTGTTGTATTATCATACACTTGGAAATCTTACGGTCCTACATTATATTTACATAAACCTATGAATACACCAAACTTTAGGATTGACGGTTTACTTAAAAGCATGTTTTCTTAGCCAATGAGACAGCGAGTCTAAGGATTACATTTGGGATACACTTTTGGTAGTCATGCCTAAAAGAATTGGAGTCCAAGTACATCTTAAGATTTTGTTATGATACCAAAATCTTTGTTATCAAATTTTGAACAATTTAAGCCGTTGCGATTTGTATTAAGACAATTTCAATAAATCCATGTACGGTATTTTTAAACGACTCTTTTAGAGGTCGTTCTCATATCTTGTGCTATTGATCTATGAAGTAACACTCCCGGACTCATTATTCCGCTGCGACCCAATTTGGGGGTGTTACAGATTGGTATCTAGAGCCAAGGTTATAGAGAACCAGGTCAAATGTTTTTACTTGGACTATAACCATTTTCAAACATTGCATCATACAAAGGGTTTTTCATGGGACATTCACTTATACATTACTTGTTGTATTTGTTGAGTATACTAGATGTTGCATGGTTCACATACATGTTTGTAATATATTAAGTATATTATTATGGGTCTTATATATGTACTAATGTAAACTCTGTTTAAGTGTTACAGATCCTGTCATGTCTTCTTCATCCACGGTCACCTACACATCCGTCTACACTGATTTTGAGCCAGGGAGAGTCTTCTGGGGAGCTGATGAGGAGCTGTCTGATGGAGGTTCTCCATGAGTCATCGTATACGGATATGATGGACTCCCTATGCAGCTGGTAGCCCCGCCATCTTTGGACTATGTGTCAGGACCTGAGCACCCACCGTCTCCCAATTACGTACCAGGTCCTGAGCATCCACCTTCACCTGTCGAGGTACCATACATACCTGAGCCTGAGTACCCTGAGTACTTAGCGCCATCCGATGCTGAGGCACCCTTGGAGGACCAGCCTCTACCTGCTGATGCCTCACCTACCGCCTTGTCACCAGGCTATATGGCAGACTCCGATCTAGATGAGGATCCGGAGGAGGACCCCGAGGAGGTGTTGATTATCCCGCTGATGGAGGGGATGATGATGATGAGCCCTCAAATGACGATGATGATGATACCGATGATGAGGATGAGGAGCCCTTTAAGGACGAGGTTGATGACAAGGAGGAGGAGGAGCACCTAGCTCCGACCAACTCTTTTGTTGTACCTGTTGTTGACTTTGTTCCCTCAGCTGGGGATACAGAGGCATTTGAGATTGATGAGTCTGCTCCTACACCCAGATCACCTCAGACTAAGGTCCCCTTTGCTCAGACACGTCTCTGTAGGGCACGGAAGACTGTCAGGCTTGAGCCACCTATGTCACCATCCATGGAGGCACGCATTGCTGAGTATGTTGCCGCACCTGCACCGCCATTACCACCACCATCTCCACTATCACCTTGGTCACTTCTACTACCTCGGATTCCCTTACCACCACTACCACCTCCACCATTATCACCACATTTACCACCACCTACCATTACCATCATCACCACTACTAGTCTCACTGTTCATACCACCACCAGTCGACCATAGGGAGGACATTCCTAAGGCCGAGTTACCACCTTGTAAGAGGTTATGTCTGACTGCTCCCACATCGAGGTATGAGGTGGGGCAGAGTTCGACTGCTGCTCCTAGACCTACTGGAGGTCATAGAGCGGATTATGGGTTTATCGGTACTACGGATTCTGAGATCAGACGTCAAAGAGCCGAGGAGGTCGGCTATGGCATTAGGGATGTTTGGGTAGACCCAACAGAGGCTGTTGAGGAGGTAGCACTGATGACCCTCGAGGGGGTCAATGCTAGAGTGACCGAGCTTGCTTCAGTTCAGGAGCAGGACACACAAGATATTTATGCTATGATAGAGGATACTCAGGATAGGCAGACTCAGTTATTTTAGAGAGTTGATGGATTGGTCAAGGATAGACAGTTTCACTATGAGACTGCACGACTATTGGATCAGGAGGCCCTCATTTCTCGAGAGGCTTGGGCACATTCCGTTGGGTTAAGTTTGGTAGTTCACTATGAACTGCAAGCATATAGGACTCATACCCAGATGCATGATTACCGTATCGCCACACAAGAGTCACTGATGACGACATTGATTATACAGGTTTCATCACTACAGGGACAGTTGTCAACGGCATTGGGACAGATTCAGGCACTTTAGCCTAGAGATTAGACTCATGCAGATGATCCCGAGGGTGCTGGTAGTTCTGCCTAGGGTTACATTTTCATGTCATATTCATAGCTATCATTATGTTAGCCGACCAAGTATTATGGGTTTTATACCCAGCTAGCACGGTAGTAGGATTTGTATTTTTCATTTCATGTATCAGACAATCATGTATGTTTTCCCAGTTATATATGATGTGTTATATTATGTCATGTCGATCTTAATTCTGTTATGTATTGTGATCCCAGTCATGTTATATAATCACTGTGTGATGTAATCTTGTTATATATATGTTGTACCCATGTCATATTGTGATGTTTATGAAAACTCACGTGTTTTATATTGTTGTGATTTAGAACAATATGCCACCAAGGAGATCCTCTGCTACTGCAAGGGCTGATGTTGTTGCTGCTGCGGCTGCTACCCCTATTACAGCTGCTGCTGTTGAGCAACTAATCGAAGCAATAGTGTCTGCGGCACTTGCTAACCATGAAACTCTTTGAAATATCACTAATGGTCATGGCGACGGAAGCCATAATTCTAAAACTGGAATTAGAGGAACTGTACGCACTCCTCGTGAGTGTACGTATAAGGACTTTCTGAATTGCAAGCCCCTTACTTTTAAGGGTATTGAAGGAGTGGTTGTGTTGTCACAATGGTTCGAGAAGATGGAATTAGTGTTCCATATCAGCAACTGTTTTGTGGAGAACCAAGTTAACTTTGCTACATGCACTTTCCTTGGGAATGCTCTAACATGGTGGAACTCCCACATGAAGACTGTTACTCAAGATGTTGCTTATGCTATGGACTGGAAGGCACTAAAGAAGATGATGACAGTCAAATACTACCCAAGGGGTGAAATCAAGAAGTTAGAAATTAAGCTCTGGAACCTAAAAGTAAAAGGTACTGATGTCGCAAGTTACACTTTGCGTTTTCAATAGCTTGCACTGATGTGTGGAAGGATGTTCCATGAGGAGTCGAAGGAAGTTGAGAAATATGTTGCTGGACTTCCTGATATGATTCGGGGAAATGTAATGTCATATCAACCCAAGACGATGGAGAAAGAAATTGAGTTTGCCAATGATCAGATGGATCAAAAAGTCCTCACTATTACTGAAAGGCAAGCTGAGCATAAAAAGAAGTTGGAGTTTAATGTTGGAAACAATCAGGGGCACCAACAATAAAACAAGAGACAGAACACTGGGCAGGCTTACACTGTTGGGCCTAGTGAAAAGAGGGAGTACACGGGATCATTGCCCTTGTGTACAAAATGCAAATATCACCATAAAAGCCCATGTGCTCCCAGGTGTAATAAGTGCAAGAAGATCGGTCATATGGCTCGTGACTATAGGAGTTCTGGTCCTAATGGTAATAATAACAATCGTGGGAACTTCAAGACAACCCAGAATGCTGTCACTTGCTATGAATATGGTGTCCAAGGGCATTTCAAGAAAGACTGTCTAAAGTTGAAGAATGGAAACCGTGGTAATCAATGTGGGAATGGTAATGCATCAGCTAAGGTTTATGTGGTGGGAAATGCGGGAACAAACCCGAAATCCAACATCGTTACGGGTACGTTCCTTCTAAATACATTAGTTCCCTAATTGATATCACACCAAATACATTAGACCATTATTACAATGTTGAACTAGCCGACGGGAAAATAATTAGGTTAAACACTATCATCCGGGGTTGTACATTAAACTTCTTAGACCATCCATTCAATATCAACTTAATGCCCGTAGAACTTGGTAGCTTCGACGTCATAATTGGTATGGACATGTTGTCAAAGTACCACGCTCTCATTGATTGTGCCGAGAAGATCGTTCGTATTCCCTGGGGAAATGAAACCTTAATTGTTCATGGTGACAGAAGTAATCAGGGAAACGGGACTCGTTTGAACCTCATTTTGTGCACCAAAACCCATAAGTATTTGTTGAAAGGACATAATGTCTTTTTGGCACATGTTACTACGAAGGAGACTGAAGACAAGTCAGGGGAGAAGCAACTTGAGGACGTACCAACAGTTCGAGATTTTCCTAAAGTATTTCCTAAAGATTTATCGGGTCTTCCACCGACTCTACAAGTGGAATTCTAAATCGATTTAATGCCTGATGCTGCACCTGTAGCACGAGCACCCTATTAATTAGCTACTTTCGAAATGAAAGAGTTGTCGGAACAACTACAAGAACTATCCGACAAGGGCTTTATAAGAACTAGTTCCTCACCTTGGGGAGCTCCAGTCTTGTTTGTCAAAAAGAAGGACAGATCATTCCGGATGTGCATTGACTACCGGGAATTGAATAAGCTGACGGTGAAGAATTGTTATCCTCTCCTAAGGATTGATGATTTGTTTGATCAACTACAAGGATCCAGTGTTTATTTAAAAATAGACTTGCGATCGGGTTATCATCAGCTTAGAGTACGAGAAGAGGATATTCCGAAGACGACATTTAGGAATCAGTATGGTCATTACGAGTTTCAAGTGATGCCATATGGTTTGACAAATGCACCTGCAGTATTCATGGACCTCATGAACCGAGTGTGCAAAGCATACTTGGATAAGATTGTAATTGTCTTTATCGACGATATACTAATTTATTCAAAGAACAAGAAGGAACATGAAGATCATCTTAAGGTAATTCTGGAATTGCTTAAGACGGAGGAGTTGTACGCTAAATTCTCTAAATGTGAATTTTGGATTCCTAAGGTACAATTTCTCGGCCACGTGATTGATAGTCAAGGCATTCATGTGGATCCCACCAAGATCGAATCCATAAAAGATTGGGCATCTCCTAAGACTCTAACGGAGATTCGGCAGTTTTTAGGTCTTGCCGGTTACTTCGGAAGATTCATTGAAGGATTTTCAAAAATCGCTAAGCCAATGACCAAACTCACTCAGAAGAAAGTGGCCTTTGAATGGGGTTACAAGCAAGAAGCAGCTTTTCAGACATTGAAGCATAAGTTATGTAGCGCACCCATCTTAGCTCTCCCTCAAGGAGTTGAGAACTTTATTGTTTATTGCGATGCGTCACATAAAGGATTGGGTGCGGTATTGATGCAAAGCGAGAAGGTGATTTCTTATGCTTTACGACAGCTAAAGATTCATGAGAAAAATTATACTACCCATGATTTGGAACTTGGTGTAGTGGTGTTTGCACTAAAGATTTGGAGGCACTACTTGTATGGAACCAAGTGTACGGTGTTTACAGATCATAAGAGTCTACAACACATACTTGACCAAAAGGAGTTAAATATGAGGCAATGTCGTTGGTTAGAGTTGCTCAGTGATTACGATTGTAAGATTCGTTATCACCCGAGGAAAGCAAACGTTGTTGCTAATGCTTTGAGCAGGAAAGAGTGAATTAAACCGTTAAGAGTCTGAGCCTTAGTAATGGCTATTGGTTTGGATCTTCCCAAACAAATCTTGAATGCTCAGACCGAAGCACAGAAACCAAAGAATCTCAAGAACAAAGATGTAGGTGGTATGATCAAGAAGGATATACCAAAGGAAAAGTTGGAACCCCACGCTGACGAAACCTTATGCTTAAACGGTAGGAGTTGGTTTCCATATTATGGTGACTTGAGGACTGTGATCATGCACGAGTCCCACAAATCAAAATATTCCATCCATCCGGGTTCTGACAAGATGTACCAGGACATGAAAAAGCTATATTGGTGGCCCAATATGAAGGCCGACATCGCCACCTACGTTAGCAAATGTTTGATGTGTGCTAAAGTCAAGGGTGAACACCAAAGGCCATCGGGTTTGTTAGTACAACCAGAGATACCCTAATGGAAGTGGGATAATATCACTATGGATTTTGTCACAAAACTTCCTAAGTCGTTGCAAGGAGATCATACCATTTGGGTGATTGTTGACCAACTTACTAAGTCTGCAATCTTTACACCAATGAGAGAAACTGATTCCGTGGAGAAATTGGCAAGAATGTACCTGGAGGAGGTAGTCACAATGCATGGAATACCTGTCTCGATCATTTGTGATCGTGACCCTAGATTCGCATCAAATTTTTGGAGGTCACTTCAGAAGGCTTTGGGTACTAACTTGGATATGAGTACTGCGTACCATCCGCAGACTGATGGACAAAGCGAGAGAACTATCAAAAATCTCGAGGATATGCTACGTGCTTGTGTGATCGACTTTGGAAATGGTTGGGTTAGACATTTGCCACTAGTTGAGTTTTCTTACAACAATATTTATCACGCTAGCATCAAGGCTGCACCTTTCGAGGCACTTTACGGTTGAAAGTGTTGTTCAGGCAAGTTCAACTCACCGGTCCAGAAATGGTCCAAGAGACAACTGAGAATGTCATCCAGATCAAATAGAGAATGCAGGCCGCTCATGACTGACAAAAGAGTTACGCTGACTTAAAGCGTAATCCGATGGAGTTCCAAGTTGGGGATAGAGTTATGCTCAAAGTTTCACCTTGGAAAGGGGTCGTACGTTTTGGCAAACGGGAGAAGTTAAACCCTAGATATGTTGGACCCTTCAAGGTGTTAGAAAAGGTTGGATCCGTTTCTTACAAGATTGAGCTTCCTCAAGATTTGAACAGAGTTCATAATACATTTCATGTATCCAATCTGAAGAAATGTTATTCTGTCGAACCATTAGCGGTTCCGTTGGAAGGACTCCATGTGGATGACAAGCTCTGTTTTTTGGAAGAACATGTAGAGATCATGGATCGAGAAGTCAAACGGTTGAATCAAAGCCGTATCCTAATTATCAAGGTTCGATGGAACTCAAGGAGAGGTCCTGAGTTCACATGGGAACACGGAGACCAATTTCAAAAGAAGTATCTGCAACTCTTCACTAAAACCGTACCTTCGTCAAGTGTTGCAACTTGAGCCTTGAAGAAAAGGCTCTTCTAACGGGTGGAGACTGTAACATTTCACATTTTTAGGTCATTTCCCGACTCAATTATTTTCATTATTTATTTTTAGGGTTTTACGCATTCGCTTTTAATTATTATCTTATAGTTAAATCACGTAAACTAAAAATCATCATTCAACGTAAACGGACACCAAACAAGTTAAAGTTTACATCAAGCAAGTGTTATATGATTATTAAGAGTATAATTTATAACTTTTCATAAGTTATTTTTATTGGTTACGTAAAACGCTTACGTTTCGCAATAAATTATATTTGGGCATACCCGGAAGCACCTATACCTATCTATACTTAAACCAATACCCACTAATATACCCAATACCCAAACTTTAACTCATTTCTCACTTAATATCACCTCATGGCCGGATATAGCATCATACACATAAATAAATCAATTAAATCCCCACTAAGTCCTACCTTTTTGGTTATACTTACACAACATGTACCCTAAACACATATTACTAGAAATTGGCACATCATAGTACCCTAAAACCTATCTTGGCCGTTCCATGTGCATGGGGAGAAGAAGATCACTTTGCTTTTATACCCTAAACCATTACTAGTCCATGGTTTGATCTTAGGTTGTTTCTAATACCACCTTTCTATAAGTAGCAAGTCTTAGGTTTAATTTAACAAATTTACAATTCATGCAAGCAAAATAAATCACTCATACTCTCTCCTTACAAACCATAAACCATGGCTCACAATTGTAAGCTAGGGTTTCATCTAGCTTTTGGTTCTAAGGTATTCCAAGCATACAAGGGTTCATTCTAAGCATATCTAAGTTTACTCAAGGGTATTGCAAGCTTGGATTTGGGTTTAACAAGGATAAATCAAGAAAACCTATTTAGGGTTTTTGATTTGGAAGCTTAGCTAGGGTTTTTATCTTGTGTTTATCATCCTACATCTCTTTTATAAGGTCCATTTAAACCCTAAGCATTTCATTATTCATTTACATATGTTTTTCATGCTTGTTATATATGTTAAACACCACCTAGGTTCATTTTTATGATTTATGGAATATTACAAAGATCTATATAATTCAAATTTTATATTATTTTTGGTGAAATGATACTTAAAATGGAAGTAAACATTCTATATAAGTTTAAATTAATTTATAAGTTTAGTTTGTAAATTAATTTATATTAAAAGTTTTATTTACAAAAGTTATGTACAAAGATCATAAGGACTTGCCATACTTGGACATATTCATTTTCGTCAAACAAGCAATATATTATTTTACGAAAGTAATAATTAACTTTTTAAATTTTTTTTTATCGGATACGTAAAGTGTATACGTTTCGCGATAAATTGCGTTTAGGCACTCCCGGAACCACCAAAACTTTTCTACGCTTCAACAAATACCCACATTTATACCCAATACATAAAAGTTACAAAATATATCATATATATCATGTGTATGCCAAAATTTTTGCAATATATACAAGAAATATAAGAAAACTCTTCCATTTGGTCAATATACAACATAACTCATTAATACCTAGCCATAACTTGTTTCTTTGACCAAATACTTTGACCAAGACTTTCCCCAAAACCCTCCCATTGTCCCCTTGACCGAATTCCCCCTCCTTTGACCATTGACCCTTCTTGAGAAAGTTTTGACCAATACTTATCCTATATATAC
>BQNB010183284.1:0-12418 GCA_026074375.1 Tanacetum coccineum | reverse complement strand
GAATCATGACTCGAACCTTAACATATAACCACGACCCAATTCACTTTGAAACAAATCTAAACCACGACTGAAACCATCTCTACCATATAAAATCGAACATAACCCTGAACAATACACATAAAATCAAATAGATCCACAAGCCATCGCTATAAAACCGAATGTGATTTAAGATGTTTGTTTTTTCAGTCAATGTATTGGGTGACTTTGATTTGATTAATGTTGAAATGTTTTGCATTTAAATTTATGATGTATTTTTATATTGTTAAGTTTGTAGTAATTATATGTTTAAAAAGAAAAGTTTGTAGTGATTATAGTATTTGGTTTTGACTTTCAAAGATGTAGATGGTGTAGGAGCAGACATATAAGTAAGATAAAAGAGAGAGAATCAAGTGTCGGTTGTTTTGTTCAGATTTGGATGATTAAAATAAATTAATTGATGACGTAGATAAGTAGCAGGTCATATTGGTGATATTGACACATAACAAACAAGTTTGTTGGTCTAGTAAGGACGAAATTTAGTTTGTTGGTCATGTCGGGACATTTTTGAAAGTTTGTGGGTATTTTTTGACTTTTACCCTTAGTTATTTAATTTCTACTACTTTTTTTTGATACAAGGGGGTTGTATTTTGGTGTTGTATTTATGAAGTCTATGTGATCGCCGCAAACGTATATGTTTTCGTAAGACGTGCACATATGTTTTAATGAATTTGACGAGAGAGCGAAACGTGCACATATATGTTCTTGGAAGGCGTGCATATATGTTCTTCGAAGACGTGCATATATGTTCTCATGAATTTGATGAGAAAGTGAAGAGGATACACATGTTTTTAAATTGTGTGCATATTTAATTATTTGTATTTAACAAAATACTTGTACATGAATTGTATTTGAATTTATATCAAGTTTTGTGTATACTATTTTAAATTTTTAGATGTTACATGTATATATTTAAATTTTGGTCATAAATTTAGAAGATCAAAGAATGTACAAAAAGAACATATGTGCAATCATCATTTTAAGCAAGACAAGTTTGACGTCTAAATAATTATATGCAAAACATTGTAAATTTTTAATATTTAAAAGAACATGTATGCACTTGATTTTTCTAAAAACATGTTTGTTGGAAAAAATAAAAATAAATTAATTTTTTAATTTTGAAAATTAGGCTTAAAAAAGCATTTTTAATTAAAAAAATCAAAAAAAGATAAAAATACATTTTACTATTATACCCTTTTGAATTAAATAAATATATTTAATAATGCTAAATTTTTATTGGTTGAAAATGGTTCTGTAGGTTCCGTACAAAAAAGTGGTTCTGCAAAGAATGGTCCCATATATATATATATATATATATATATATATATATATATATATATATATATATATATATATATATATATATATATATATATATATATATACACATATATACATATATATATATATATATATATACAATAACATATACAATAACACCACACACACCCTTGTGAATCAAATCAAAAAATATGAATCAATTTGCTCAAACGTAGATTTCTCAATCTTCTCAAAATAAAAATATTCTCAACGGAACCGGAGCCTATATATGTATGTGTATATATATATATCTTACATTATATATAAGTGGATATCATAATGATGACTCAACAACAACCATGCCACATCATCATTAAACATTGACATCTCATCTTGAATTTTTAGCCACGTGAGCATATATGAATTCCACATAAGCAACATTCTTGCCACATATTTATTTTGCAATTGCCACCTATGCATTTAAGAAGCCACCTATGCAACAAGTAATGCAACATATGCATTTAAGAAGCCATCTATGCATAATTAATATGACATGACACCAAATTAATAAAATCTGGAAAATATTTAAAAATTTGGTCACTTGTAAGATTCGAACATGGGTTATTTGCTACATAAACAAGAGACTCAACCACTGAACCAAGTCAGAAGTTGTGTTAGTCAATTAAAAAATAAAAATGCCATTATTTAATAACAAACTATTTGATAAATTTGGGTATTTATTATTAGCATTTACCATTCAAACCCGTTTTGACTTGCAAAGAATAGAAATATTAATTATGCCATTAATATGTTTGATTTAAAAACGGGATTTCAGTTTTAGTTTAGAGAAATGATTTAGCCCATTAATACTCATTAAAACTAGCTACAAACAAGTCAAATGAATTGATACCTAATTAAGATAAGTTATATAAACTTTGAATGTAAATCCCTACAAACAAGGGAAACAATTCGTCACATTTAATGAGTTAACTAAAATTTTGGGAGCAAAAACGTTTTAAAAAAATCCTTTAAAACTTTCGTCACATTTATAGAGTGTGAATTTGAAAATGTCAACAGAACAAAAACGTTTTAAAACAATCCTTTAAAACTTTCCTAATTAAAATCAAACACGTTTTAATTATATATAAGAGGGAAAATTAAAAATATTTTTCAACACATTACATCTTAACCATAACATTCCTGCATTATATATAAGTCTTATCTTTTTCATTAAATTCTGATTTTGTTTTTAAATTTGAAATCAAAAACGTGGTAATTATATTTGAAGACGTGAAGGTACGAAGTATCTGGCTAATGGATGCATAATTAGATCCGTGTCAACTGTCGCTTTCACGTCAAAATACTTGAAAAGTACACATGGTAAGTCTTTCTTACTCTATATGTTATTTATACTTCAAAAAAAATATCATCTAAAATTATACCATATTTAATTTTTAAGAGTTATCTCTCCTAAGAGCTCTACACATCAAACCCTAACCAAAAATCCTAATTTCTACACAAATTAACCGTGAAAATCACGAAATAAACACAAAAATGCAATAAGGAACTAGTAAATCAACCGATCCTGCCAAAAAAACGGTTTAAAACAAACCGATTCATAACGCCGATGGTACGCTTATACAGATCCATTACTATGTTATTATTTAACAATTTTTGTGATATTCTTCTTAATTCTGAGGGTTATGAACCTCCAACATGCAGTGACAGTGAGGAAGAAATGGTCGATGAAGAAGTGGACAAGAAAGAGTTTGTCGAAGCTGAGAATTTATTATGATCATCGGTTCTGAGGCAGATAATGAGTTAGAAGCGAATCGGTTCTGAATTTAATTGTATATTGTAGTTTTTATCTTAAGATTATGATGTTTTTAGGAGCTGTTGTGATATTAAAAAGCTTGAGTTAAAAGCCTAATTTAGGTCCTGCATTTAGAAGAGATATATACCTGTTGCTTTTGGTTTTTGTTCTCGCTGATACGAGGTCTGTGATATTGAGTTGCAGGTCAAAATCCTATTTGATTTTATTTTCGGAGTTAAATATAGCTATAGTATTTATATTACATTTCGAATTTTCGGGTGGTGTGTCAGCGTTGTGTAGTTGCTCGTTGTAGAGAACTATGAGCAAATGTGTATATTTTGGTTTTTCACTTTCTCAGTTATACCGCTCTATAGATAGAAAATTATGTGCACGGTCATTTCTCGATAAGCCAATAATATCTTGTGTCCTTGTAGCATAAACGAATCTCACAAAAGCTTATAATATCAAGGACTGTAAGAAAGAAGTTACTCAGGCTGCTAATGATTCCGATGAGGAAAAGAGTGAGAGCATTATGCATTTATCTTGGGCATTGGTTCATTCTAGGAAACCAGAGGATGTGCAACGTGGAATAGCTATGCTTGAAGGTAAATATATATCTAGTATATATGGTAGTGTTGTATATTCAATACACTTTATGCTTCATTATTATTTTAGTTTGAGCCTGGCAATGTGGCGATTGAAACTTTCGCTTATAAACTCTTCACTAGCATTTTTTTTATACCTTCTATAATAAAAATACTAAATGTAAATTGCAACGATCCCTTAAGATACAATCTTTTATTAGTCGACATTCCAAAGAGTAACATCATTTCTTCTAAACCATATATTACCATTTATTGATTGTATGAATCTTACTTTTCTCATAAATAGATACTCCATTCGTTGTTAAGTTGTTGATGGAGATGTAAGAAGTTTAAGCATTCCCTTTTGGATGCCGATCCTAGAAAGCTAACTGAAATTATGTGTGCAGCTTCAATTGTGAACACCAACGGCCCATTGCAAAAGAGGGAGAAAATATACCTACTACTGTTGGATACTACCAAAGTGCTTACTTCCCAGGAGTAGGATGCTTCTTGACCAATGTTTAGAGGTTTCTTATCTGCCTTTGTGTTATATCATGGCCTTTATCGTATACTTTGTGTTTGTACATCGCTTGTGATTTTGCTATTGCTGATAAAAAGATATTTTTACGACAGTATAAGTTGTAGTATATATTGACATAATCGATGATATAAACTTGAAGTTGTGGCTTACTAGTATCCTTCCATAATGGTTTTTAGATGCCTGAGTAGTCTGTTGCTTTTGGCTTTGAGGGAGTTACTTAGACACTAATTAGGATTCGGTTTCTAGACATCTTTATATGAAAAAATTATATCTCTTATGCATAACAAAAGATTCTGATTTCAGAATATTTGGGAGTGTGGGACTATAATGGATATGGTCGAATATTTAAGGAATTAGATGCATTGTGGTTACTGGGTACTAATCTGTTTGTGTTAACTGTGTGTGGTAGGTTTCTATGCACCTTGCTCAAATCCTCAAGTGTCCAGCATCTTTACCAACTGAACCAAGTGATGACCCATTAACCGGAACAAGTCATGGGAACAGAAACAAATGTTATGCGTCTGGCATTCTTTATCGTGTGGGTTAATATAAACACATCTAACTCGGTCAATTAACTTAGAAATGATTTAGATACTTGATCGTGTGGGTTTATAAATTTCATTTGTCTACCACCAGCTACAAGTTTTATGATGTGCCAAAATTTGTCATTAGTCATGCAATTGATGGCTACTATGAGAAGATTATATAGGTACTGATCTATAATATAAACAACCTCCAAATGGGAAAACTTGAGTCATCACCCTTAAAGAAATATGAGAAGAAGCATACTGATGCGGGATTTGCCATATTTTTGAATTTTTTTGTTAAGCTCTTTGTGATTTTTGTAGGGGCTTTAACTACTATTCCTTATATAGAGTAATAGTGGTGATTGATGATGGGTGGTGTTGTTTTTTCAGATTTTAATGATACATGGATGTTCTTAAATGACCTAGTTAGAGAAGCATTTGATTTAAAGAAAGACTTTTTAGAGTTTCTCTAGTTGATATACTCTGTGAATACATGATCTGATTATATACATTTGGATTCTAACTCTTTTTATGGGTAATCTTTTCAGGTAAAATATTTTATAGAAGCTGTGGGGCTGGGTTGGGAGGTTCTTTTCAAGGATTCATGAAGAAAGGTTGCTAGGATTAAGTTTTATGTTTTACAGCATCATTTCCCTCAGCAATTGTGGCATAGGCTTACAAATCTATTTGCACATTTGTTTTTATAGTTCTCTGTTTTTATGGTTGTTTCTGAATCAACAAAGTAACTAGAAATGGTTTCTCTTAAGTTTAGCATGTATGCGCCGTACTTTTCTTGATTGTTTATCATTTCTGTGACGTGAAGAAATATAATATTTGTCAGTCAATATCCTTGCCATGAAGCTTTATCTTAGCAATATGTTTCTTTTGATTGGATGATTTGTCTATCTATTATGTTAAAAGTCTTAGTGACTTGTACAGAAGCGGACATGCTAGTAAATAGGGCTATGGCCTCTATTTTAATTTCACTCTTGTTCAATAACTGTCATTATCAATTAATCATGTCTTATATGAAATAAGCTATTATGACAGTAACCAGACATGAATATCACAATGATGCACACTTAGATGTTTTTGAGCTGTTTGAATATATATAACCATGATTTCTACTCTTGGTCATTTTATTATTTTATCACATGTGATATTACTCATATGTAGAATACCATAATTAGTGTTACATTCTATTGGTTTATCAATTATGATATTATTCATATTTAGAATACCAGAATTAGTCACATTATGTTGCTTTACCAAAAATAACAAAATATCACAAGTGATATAAACATTAAAATAAAATCCAATTGTTGCATCACTTATAACAGAATATCACACGTGATACCATATACAAGAACGGTACGAATCATAAAAATCATTATAAAAAATTATTCAAAACCATTGAGCATAAATAAGTGTCACTTACAAATATTCTTCATCTTCCTTACAGTGTCATATCACAAGTGATATATAATATCACAAGCGATATATAATATCACAAGTGATATATCACTAAACTTTATACCCTAAACACCTAACACTAGGTATAATATCACAAGTGATATACATAAACTTTAAACCTTATACCAAAAACCCTAAACCTCTAACCACTAAACCGTATACCAAAAACTCTAAATCCCTAACACTAAACCCTATACCAAAAACCCTAAGCCGTATATCAAAAACCACTAGATATAATATCACAAGTGAATGCACATAAACTTTAAACCATATACAAAAAACCCTAAACACCTAACCACTAAACCTTATACCAAAACCTCTAACTACCTAACCACAAAGTATAGTATAACAAGTGATATATACATAAATTCTAAACCATATACCAAAGATCCTAACACAACCCCACCACTAAACCTACTTTTGAGAAAAATAAAGTGTTGCATAAAATATCAAAAAAATCACAAGTAATATAAAATATCAAAATGCTGCATCATTTTTAACAGAATATCACAAGTGATACCAGGTACAAGAACTGTATGAATCACAAAAATGTTTCACATCACAAGAGATGTAACAATGTCATTTACATATACCAAATATGTATTAAAAAAAGAAACAAAACTAAAAAAATCAAACAAAGTGTTACATCAAAAATTAACAGAATATAAACATCAATATAAAAATCAATTGTTGCATCACTTATAACATAATATCACAAGTGATACCATATACAAGAACTCCATGAATAAAAAAATCATCATAAAAAATTATTCAAAACTATTGAGCATAAATAAGTGTCACTTACAAATATTCTTCATCTTCCTTACAGTGTTATATCACAAGAGATAAATAAGTGTCACCTACGAATACCAGAATAAATAACAAAGAAGTAACTAATCTTGATCTCTCATATTATCACAAAAATCATCAGAGTATCAAACACCCGTGGCTTAATACTGATTAGCCCCTGAGATTGTAATATCACCGGTGATAAATATAACCTTTATCAACTAAGATTCGCTCGTGGCCTAACACTGATTACCACTGAGATTGTAATATCACCGGTGATAAATATAGCCTTTATCAACTAAGATTCATCTGTGGCTTAACACTTATTAACCGTGACATTATAATATCACAAGTGATAAATATATGTGAACCTTTATTAACTAAAACTCACGTGTTGCTCAACGCTTATCACCCTTGTAATATCACCGGTGATAAATAAATGTGAATTTGAAATAGCAATGTATAACAAGAAATCAAACTACAAAATCAATAGTGGTTTAAAAATGGAAGTATTAAATAAGAACATAAGCAATTACATTTTAAAAATTCTAAAAAGAATAAGAAATCCTCATAAACATTCATGCCAAGTCTAAATAAGA
Source organism: Tanacetum coccineum (assembly GCA_026074375.1). Lineage (NCBI taxonomy): Eukaryota > Viridiplantae > Streptophyta > Magnoliopsida > Asterales > Asteraceae > Tanacetum > Tanacetum coccineum. The sequence continues at coordinate 4,796 of BQNB010183284.1, read as the reverse complement.
AATACTTGTGAGTGAAAGCTTGTATCTACTAAACACCTTCTTTTTGTATTCAAAAAATATATTTTGTTAATTTCTAACTAAAGGAGAGAGCAGAATATATGCAAGCATCGTCATTTGCTTTTGCTTATAAATATCTAATTTTTTCTTGAAAAAAGCAACTTTAAATATGCATATGTACATACTCTTATATCTGCGTGTTTGCTTTACACAGATCGCCCTATTGCGTTTATTGAATTCGATGTTGAAGGAGAACTTCTTGTGGTTGGTGCAGGCCACAAGGTGTTTATATCTCTACTTACTGCTCTCTTATGTTTTCTGGTCTTTTACAAGAAATTTAAACAATAAAACTTCAGTTAATTGCACAATTTGCTATTGCGAAGACATATTCTTAGCTTTATAGTGCAAGGTAACTCAGCAGTGACACTAGCAGTCAATGAAGCAGAAAGTTGAGTGTATTTGACTAAGAAGCGGGTTTTTGCAGACAAGGGTTTATCACAGTGAATGTAAAATGAAAGTAGTGAGTTATCGATATGTGAATCAGTTTCTAACCCATTTCTTATCACAAACCAGTGAGTTTCCTTACCATGTTTAAGCAACTTGAGCTCTGTACACACTAAAAGTAGACTACCAATGGTATACCAGTCAGGTTTGAATCCTAAATATGTCATTCTTTTTGTATATATCTATCGCTTGTAAAGGATCACCATTTTGCGTGTAGCCACCAGTGAGTGCATTCCAAGAACTTACTGTCTTATTTTTCATGTGTAAAAAACATTTTCAGCCAAACATAATGGCGACCTGCATTCACATTTTGCATAAGCTGCAATGAAAGCATTTGCAACGAGCTCATCAGATTCAATCCCATATCGAATTGAATACACATGAAGTTCCTTTACTTTTAATAGTTTTTAACGATGAAAACAAACTTTCAAAACGTTTAAAACAGTAACCTGATCAGGTTTCACGCCGTCACTGCCACTCTGTATTTTATACAGAATATCAAATGTTTTTTCAACTTCACCTTCTTTAGAACAAGCCCATATAACCGAATTCAAAGAAACAACATTCTTGTTATTGTTTTTATCAACTAAAGCTTTGGCTTCTAGCATGTACCCACATTTCACATACATATCCATCAAAGCATTTTGTACCTTCAAATCCCGAAAGAAACCCAACTTAACAGCCAGATAGTGAATCAGTTTCCTTAACGAAACCTCTTTCTCACCACCGCAAACTGGCAACACTGTCACCAGTGTAGCAACATCCGGTACCATACCATCCCCCAACCAACTCCACAAACAAATCAACACACTTCCCCAAAGAAACCCATTATCCGAAAACACATAAATCAATGAATTCCAAGTAACCAAGTTTCTCTCTGTCAAACACCTTACCCGAATCCTCAAGAAACCCAAACTTCCAGTACATCACAACCAACGAATTTGATCGGATTGAAGGATGATGTAGATGATGATTACTGGTAATTAATTTGATGACTTGAATGTTAAATCAGGGTTTTATCGGTTAATTTTGATTTGGGGAAGATGAGAGGGAAATAGAAAAGAAAAACTGTTGTATTGTTTGTGTGTTTGTCTTGTTGTTGTCCGAAAAAAATTGGAAAGACCTGTTAAATCTTAGATTAATTTCCACCATTAGATCAAATCTAATTAGATGGTGGAGATGTGTCCCTCAGTATGTATGGAGAAAGTAGTTTCTAATTGAACTTTTCTCTTTAATCATATACAAAAGGGAAAATTAAAAACATTTTTCAACACATTAAATCTTAACCATAATTAAAATAAAAAACGTGGTATATAAGAGGGAAAATTAAAAATATTTTTCAACACATTACATCTTAACCATAACATTCCTGCATTATATATAAGTCTTATCTTTTTCATTAAATTATGATTTTGTTTTTAAATTTGAAATCAAAAACGTGGTAATTATATTTGAAGACGTGAACGTACAAAGTATATGGCTAATGGATGCATAATTAGATCCGTGTCAACTGTCGCTTTCACGTCAAAATACTTGCAAAGTACACATGGTTAGTCTTTCTTACTCTATATGCTATTTATACTTCAAAAAAAATATCATCTAAAATTATACCATATTTAATTTTCAAGAGTTATCTCTCCTAAGAGACGTGAACCCATGAACTAGGCCACAAGACCTACCAAGATGGATACAAAAACTATGATGATGGCAGGTACTCACAAAGCTAACCATATGGGTTTATTTTGGAAAGTACATTCTTTTTCTTATTTCGTGTTTCACTTGCATATTTCGAGCATTGATAATGGCTAAATTTTGTTTTAGTTTTGTCCACAGGGTGTTTCATCAATCCAATTTTCATAGAGGCATTTGGTCTCACTTTGATTGAGGTATTTTTTGCTACTTTTAGCATTTGAGTTATGAATTTATTATACTAATAGCAGATCTTTATAAAAAATTTAATGAACATGCTGCAGCTTATGGGCTACCGATGGTTGCACAAAGAATAGTGGACCTGTAGATATACACTATGTAATGTTATGAGTATGATTAAAGAGTTGTCATTGCTAAATTTGCAAGTAAAAGATGTGAAGTTTGCTTATGAGGATAATGCTGTGAAGATAGAGGAAACTAAAAAAATCCGAGTTTGGCCTGCAAGAAAGTATAATAGTAGACAGAGTGTACCCAATTTTAATGAAGGTTGATTTCACATCTCAGTCTCTGAAACAGGTTTAAATTGATTGATTTGCTTTTGTGTTTAAATTGTGGTGTAATTATAATTTGGATACATAATCACTTTGTATGATTGTTAGTTTTTTAGTTGTTAGGATTCCAGAGTGGTTCCTTTGGTTGTGCACTAGATGTATGTTATTGAATCTATTTTTCTGAACAAGGAAAACATTAACCAGAATAAAACCCCTTTTCATATGTAAATAGGTCGAAATTTCTACCTATATTCTCATTTTTCGTCTAGATTTCAAATTAGATTTGTTCGTGATGGTTATAACGGTTAAGGATTTTTGACAGGGAAAAGAAGTTGTCATTGTTAAAAGCTTTGAGAGAATCTACCGCAGTAATATGGTGGGATGTACTATGCTTTGTATCCGACGTTCACCATGTGCTTGGCCCCAAATGAGCAATGTAAGTCCCTTATTTATATTAGTTGGAAGCTACTAGCTAGGCTAATATATTAGTATTGATGATATGACATGACCATTAATGTTTTGTTCTTCTCTAGCATACTAATATATCTACTTCACATAGGTTCTAAAACTGCTTCAAGGTGACGTAGAGGTGACAAAATGGGCTCGACTTTCTTCTCAGATTTTGTTTGCAATAAAGAGCTTGGTTTTGGTAGGAATGCTTTATTTGGGGAGTTACGATGGGTGCTAAGTATATCCTTTGTCAAGGTAAATATACTAAGTAACAACAATATATGTTTATAAATTTGAACGTTTATTGCTAAAGTTAAGACCATTTCAAGTGTTTAGCTTATGAGTAATTCTTATATTATCTTTGTTTCTTGCTAAGTATATCCTTTGTCAAGTTGTGTGTATCAGTTGGTCAGAGCAAGCTCGCTGCCAAAGTTACCGAGAAGAATGCTTTATAGATAATGCTTTATAGCGCATCTGACGGGTCTCTTAATCTATGCCTATCAGCGCTTGATTTACTTATGGACACTAATAAGAAAGCTAAATTTAATCAGCAGCCAAATACGTTGCCATCTCAACCTGAGTTTTCGGACGTAACTGAATTTGGTAAAGAAGGCCGGTAGCAGTGACCCGGTATGTTTGTCAGATGATGATTAAGTAGCGATTGTATTATTGTGACTGATAATTGTATGTGTACCATGGCCTTATCTTAACAAACTACTCTTTAGAGAAAAGCTTATACTGGCTAACTACTAATGAAAATCTTAGATTATTTTTATAGACTCTAACAGTTGGATACTTGGATGTGTCAACACAATTACCATGACTTAACCGTTGTTGACCAAGAAGGTTTGTAATAAAATTTGTCTTAGATGTAACAGATTATGAAAGTTCCCTCTTTAAATACTTTAACATAGAAACTAAGTTAACATGGAGCAACATAAGTTGTGGGTAATTGAACTACATTTTATGAGTCACGGAAATAATGTGAAAAGTATCAAGAAAAAATGTTTTAGAAATGCATTTTTTAAATATTCGATTGATTAAAGGATAAGGTATTTAAAAACCAAGTATTACTCTTACAATCTTCCTGAGTAAATTTGTATGCATATTTACCATGTTATTCTTCTCATTTTCATGATTCATACTTAATGGTGCTTTAAAATGTATGCTTAGAGTTTTGATAAACCTTGAACAACTTTGTGTATAAAGAAGCTTTATTTCACATTTGAATCAAAAACATATACTTTGTAATGACGGATAATTTATTAAGTGTTATTTCCTCTTATCGGATTACCGCTCATTTCTTTTTATTCGCTATTCACTCTATAAAATTTTCACGTTGTTCGTAATTCGTTAACCATTACTTAATTTTTCACTTGGATACTCACAAAGCGAGCCCGCCCATCGGGCGGGCTTTGCAACTAGTATATATATATATATATAGAGTTCGGTTCAAATAGAAAGTGATTTTAGGTAAAAAGGTTATAAAGTGTAGAGAATTCATTTATGTGACATTAATATCATGTGAAAATGTGTCAAGTGTGTCAGTTACAAGAAATTATGTACAAGTGTGTCAACATTATTAGCTAAAAAATTATTGTGTGTCAATAATAGCGTATTAATAGTGTGTCAACATCGCTAGTA
>BQNB010183283.1:0-12418 GCA_026074375.1 Tanacetum coccineum | reverse complement strand
TCTGAAGAAGTATCTGTCCGACGAATCACTTGTGATTCCGTTGGAAGAATTACGTGTTGATGACAAACTCCACTTTGTGGAAGAACCAATAGAAGTTATGGATCGTGAAATCAAGCATTTGAAGAGGAGTCGCATTCCCATCATAAAGGTTAGATAGAACTCTAAACGAGGTCCTGAGTTTACCTGGGAACGTGAGGACCAATTCAAGCAGAAATACCCACATCTCTTCACCAAGACCGCACCATCATCAAGTGCCGCGTCTTGAGCCTTGATGACAAGGCTCATTTAACGGGGGAAGACTATAACACCCCGTGTTTTCAAGTCATATCACGATTTCAATAATCCTATTTTCCCTCTATTATAACATTTTTGCGTCCTTACTTTTATTGAAAGTTGACTAGTTGAACCCTAATAAGTAAGATTTAACCTAGGGCTTCTTAATAACGGGAGTAAGGCTTCATTTAAACTAAAGTTTTTAGTATAAATTCCTCTGCTTAGCAAACCATAAACGAGTATATGTTATTCCTTTCAGCGTAAATAAGTGTTTATCCCTAATGAGCGAACCAAATCAAGTCTTATGTTTCCTTTCTTGTTTCATTCAAATGATAGACTTCTAAGAATTTCTAACATCATAGATGTTCATAAGTTTGCTTTGTTAACAAAAAGCATGAAAACATTTTAAAGTAAGAAAGCCTTTTACATTTTAGGTAATTCTAATACAAAACACGAAATTAATAGACTTATACATGTTGCATACAAAAAAATATATATATAAATAACAAACCATAACCAATGTTACTTACACACTAGTTTAAAAGACTACACTACAATTTACATACCAGTAGCCAAAACATATACCTTTGAGTTGTCCCGACCCATTCGCAAAACCAAACAAACACACAACATATAATAAAAATTCTTAAGCAATAACAATAATACATGGAACTAATAAACTTCCCTAAAGACTAGCAAAGTCTCGTGTGTATCTTTTTCCCTAAACCTACAAATCAGTAAGTTGCAACTAAGGATAAGATGTATAAAATCCCACCTCAATATAACACTATTACCCATTATACAAAGCCCATCATCCCTTTCTATAAAACCCACACAATCACGTGATATGTAGGCTGATAGTTTCTCTTGGTTTTGCTCCCACGATATCCACAGTAAACACCTTTAACTTTTCTGTATCAAGATGCTTACCCAAATTGCTTATACACACACTTGTGAGTACCTGTTTGACTAGTTCTCATATCCCTAAATTCGGCTATAAGAAGAACTTGGGCTAAGATTGATGTTATCAAAATTTCACAGCAACTCAAAAATCACAACTTCCATATGTTTCTTTCTCTTGTTCTCTGAATTCGCATACACAACACACAAACAAACCCGCACCCTTTTGTACCTTCACCATATACAAAAACCCTAATAAGCCAAACCCTAGTATCATCACCCTAAAACTCCTTCTTTTTGGTCGAGGTATAAGCAAGGAGGTCGGTTCGTGGTGTTCCAGTTACAGCAGTAGGATTACAAGTCAAGTGAAACGTTTGGTTTGGGGTTTTAATCACAAACCAGTGAGTTGTAATCAAGTAGGGTTTTCGTTGGTTCTAGCTTAAACTCACGCCTTCTTCAAAGTCCTTGTGAGTTCGCACACTACTTTTTCTTTATACAAAATTCATGCGTTTGCCTTGAGTTTTTGGGAGCCAAATCCTACCTCATTACTCATTTTATATGTGCAATACTTATGCCTTTAGAGTGTGCTTGATAAAAGAAAACATGTCTTTTTTTCTGTTCCTGATGTAGAGCAAATAAAATGTAAAACCCCACAAAACTTGCGAAGAGGCTAGTGAAACATGTACCTAGTCGTGCGAGGTTGTTAGGTTTAGAAAAACTCAGCCTCTTTAGTAGCTTAAATGCGTTGGCTAGCTGGAAAGAAAAACGTGTATATATTTATAATGTAAAACGCAGCCCCACGCCTATGATTTATGCATGTTATTCAACACCTAGGAATAGTCGTAAAAATCAACACTTTGTTTATATCAAAAATAAGACTGATAGGTGTAAAATTACACATATCTGTTTATACCTAAAATAGCCCAATTAAACCCAAAACATACTTAAAATGGCAAAAATATACTTGTTTTTATGTTTTGTGTGTGCAGGTACAGATATATCAAAAATCACAAGAAAACCGTCAAAAAACGGGTAAACACGGACACAAGAACGGAAGAGTGTACAAGAGCCAGGAATTCAAAGCCAAAGCCAGAAAAAGTCAAGCCTCCAGTCAACCTTGGTCAACAGAAGTCAACTCACTAGAAGACAAATCCCTAATGTTACCTGTTAGGAAATATTGTAAAGTACTGCTAGCAGATAACAAAGTACTGTTAGTGATATTAAAGTACTGCTCATTATGTTAAAGTACTGTTAGTTATAGAAAAGTATTGTTAGCAATATCAAAGTACTGCTTATAACAGTTTTAGAGTTTTAGAAGGATTATACTAGGAGAAGATAAGCATGGCAGGTTGTAAGCCCAATAGGGTTAATCCTTGATGTCTATAAAAGGACCCCTTGGAAGGCATAGTTAGGGACGAGCACGAGTCTTAGAAGAAGTGTTAGCGATTAGTATTATTAGTGTTTAGGAATCTGCAAAGTTAGGCAGGTTCAATGTGTGATAATAAAAGTAATCTTTTGATTATTGTTGTGTGTTCATCTTAATATTATCAATTAGATTCCGCATAGTTGATAGTATTCAGTGTCAGCGTTTCATAGTTATTATCTTGGATTTATTCAAGGTAGTAATATCCTTTACAAGTTAAAGGTTCAACATATTAGAGTACATCGATCCTACAAGTGGTATCAGAGCATGAGTTGAAGGGTGCTTCAAGTTTAAATTCACAAAATATTGCTTTTATGTCTGCTGAAATCAAAGGCAGTACTTCTAGACAAAGTACTGCTGATGATAAATCTGAAATCATCACCAAAGGGTATGCTCAGGCTTCATCAAGCAAGTTGAAAGAAACTCTCAACTCTTCTTTCAACTCAGATGAAATCATATGTTCTTTCTTTGCTCAACAAGCTTCTATGCCTGAAACTCATGATGATAAAGACTGATTCGAAGTTTTATATACCTAAAATATATATATAAAATATAACTTAAGAGAAATTAAGAAAATTACCAAGTTACCCTTGATAAAATTCACTCTCAAAAATATATATATTATATAATATAAAATACGTATATTAAACCGCCAAGAGTTTGTGGGCTGCTATAAAAGCAAGATTTTGAGGTAATAAGGAATCTAAGAAGATTGCCCAGAAGTATCTCTTGGAAAACAAACAGTTGAGACCTTTGTTGTTAGTTAGAAGCCAGAGAAGAGCTCTAGACTCAGAATTACGACAGATTCACTGAAACATTATTAGTATGCTAAGAGTTGTATGATGCTAAGGTATCTTAGTGAAGATGCTAATTTAAAATTCTCAGAAGTCTTACCATCTGTTGTGGCATTGTGGTTGCTACACATGTTGAGAGGACAAACATGTAATAGATGAATTGGACTTTTGATGATCTTTACTAATCAACCTGAAGGTGTTATGAGCATGAGTGAAGGGTGCTTCAAAGTTCAAATTCACAAAGTATTGCTTTTATGTCAGTGTAATCAAAAGTGCCTTTAGTACTTATAGAACAAAGTACTGCTGATGATAAATCTAAAATCATCACATCAACGGGTATGCTCAGCTTCATCAGAGCAAGTTGAATGTAACTCTCAACTCTTCTTTAACTCAGATGAATCATATGTTCTTCTTTGCTCAACAAGCTTCTATTCATGATACTCATGATGATGAAGACTTGCTGCAAATTGATGATGATGCTATGGAAGAAATTGACATCAGATGGCAAGTAGCTATGATAACTGCAAGAATAAGAAAGTTCATGAGAAAGACAGGAAGACCCATAGACCTCAAGCCTAAAAATGGAATCACCTTTGACAAGTCAAAGATTGAATGCTTTAACTGTCAAAAGTTGGGTCACTTTGCTAGGGAAATGAAGTTTTGCTAAAATCAGGCAAACAGAAGCAAATGGAAGTAAGGAAAAGAAAATTGTGCCCATTGAAGATTCAAACTCAAAAGCTTTGGTAGCAAAAGATAGCCAAGGTGAAATTGATTGGACCAAGGAATTTGATGATGATCCTGTGACGTTTGCTATGGTGGCACTGAATGGAATTGAAAAAATATGATTGGAGCATAGAGATGAATGCAGAAACATGGGATCTGGACCAAGATGGACTTGGGTTTTTTTGACTGGACCGAAGGAAGCTGATAATGCACGTTGCTCTATGCTTTGATGGCAACAGCTCAACCGTTTCTTCTAATCAGAGGTACCCTACTATTAATTGCAGTAAATCTTATAAAAATTGTTGTAATGATTATCAAAATTGTAAAAGATAATTTTCAAAGAGGCTAGGTTAGATATTCAGGCGATATCAATTGAGCATAGATATCATAAGAGGGTCATAATTTTAGAACACTGAAAGAATGAACGCATGGGGTGATAAAAATGAACTGATGGAGTAGGATTTAAAAAATGAGGGATTAGAAATTTAGGCGAAAAACAAAATGAATTTGATAAGTCATAAAAGAAAGGGATGAATTGATAAGAAAAACTTGAAAAATGGAGCTATGCTACTCTATTTGCAAACTGAAATCATGACAAACAAAAGGTTTTGTCTGTTAAAACATGTATTGGGATTTGGAGTTGAATATAGTAGTATATGACAAATCCGTTCTTGGTTGTGATAGTTTACCAGAAACTATTCAAGTTTTCAACTCACCTAGGATTCATGTTCTGAGTAGTTGAAATGGTTTCAGTCCTCCATAGAGATTACCTTTTCTAGGTACCAATAGACTGACTAGCCCAAGAGTGGATGGCTACTTGGTAAAGGCTCATAAAATCCTTTTCTAGGTTTCAGTCCTCCATAAAGATTACCTTTTCTGAGTAGTTGAAATGATTTTAGTCCTCCATTGATGAATGATTGTTGCTGAACAAAGATTTCAAGATCATAAATACTCAGACATATCTACAAATCAAAGGGTGAAAGTGTTATCAAGACCTTAAAGATCTGTAGAGGTAAAGGCTAAACAAGAAAAAGATATGTCTGAATATTCATCAAGATGAAGATACAAGTTGTGCATGGAAGAAGATTGAAAACTTGAAGTTAAGCAAGTTAACATCAAGTTAGGGGGGATTGTTAGGAAACATTGTAAGGTACTGCTGGCAGATAACAAAGTACTGCTAGTTATATCAAAGTACTGCTAGCGTTTAAAGTACTGTTAGTATAAAGTCAAAGTACTGCTTATAATAGTTTTAGAGTTCTAGAAGGATTGTATTAGGAGAAGATAAGAATGACAGGTTGTAAGCCCAATAGGGTTAATCCTTGATGTCTATAAAAGGACCCCTTGGAAGGCATAGCTAGGTACGAGTACGAATACAAGTATTAGAAAAAATCTTAGAAGAAGATTTGGCAGTTAGCATTGTTAGTGTTTTAGGGATCTGCAAAGTTAGGCAGATTAAAGGTGTGATAATAAAAGTAATCTTTTAATTATTGCTTTGTGTTCTTAATATTGTCAATTAGATTCTGCATAATTGATAATATTTATTGTCAGTGTTTCTTAGTTATTATCTTGGATTTATGCAAGGTAGTAATATCCTTTACAAGTTAAAGGTTCAACATATTACAGTACGTCGATCCTACAAGTGGTATCAGAGCTTGTAAGGAATCTCTGATTAAGAAGAACTCTTTTGAAGATCTAATATCTTTGCAAAACACTAAAATGTCTGAAGCTGAAAACCACCCTCCTGCCTCATCTGTTACTACATTACGAATTCCAATCATCAAGAAGGATGATGATCCTGTGACTTTTGCTATGATGGCACTAAATGTTATTGAAGAAGATGATTGGAGCATAGAGATTGATGCAGACCATGTGGATCTTGGACAAGATGGACTTGGAGTTTTTGACTGGAGCGAAGAAGCTGATAATGCACCAGTTGCTCTTGCTTTGATGGCTACAAGCTCAACCGATTCTTCTAACTCAGAGTGGTTGCTCTAGAAGCATGACAGGAGACAAGGACAAACTCTCATATTTCAAGGATTACAAAGGAGGTTATGTAGCTTTTAGTAATGATCCTAAAGGAGGAAGAATCACAGGAAAGGGAACCATCAAGACATCATGCATAGATTTTGAGAATGTCAGCTATGTGAAGGAACTCAAATTCAATCTCCTATCTGTCTCTCAGATCTGTGACAAAAAGCATAATGTTCTCTTTACTGATACTGAGTGTCTAATTCTATCACCAGAATTTAAGATTGTTGATGAAAACCTTGTGCTTCTTAGAGCTCCTAGAAAGAATGATGTGTACAGTCTGAATCTCAAGAGCATCATTCCTTCTGGAGGAGTAACATGTTTAGTTGCAAGAGCATCTGAAGATGAAGCTATTTTGTGGCACAGAAGATTAGGGCATGTGAAGTTCAAGAATATCAACAAATTGGTTAAGAGCAACTTGGTCAGAGGTTTACCTTCTAAGACATTCATACATGATCATTCATGTCTGGCTTGTAGAAAGGGTAAACAACATAAGGCTTCTTGTAAGAAGCTTGAGGAGAAAACAGTTAGAGAACCCTTGGAGTTGCTCCATATGGATTTATTTGGACCTGTTTCAGTAGCAAGTTTGAACAGGAAAAAGTACTGCTTAGTGGTAACTGATGATTACAGTAGATTTAGCTGGGTGTTTTTCTTGGTCTACAAAGATGAGACATATGACATACTTCATGACTTAATTGTGGGCTTAGAAAACAAGCTAAGAAGAAAAGTGAAGACCATCAGATGTGATCATGGGACAGAGTTCAAAAATAAGTTGATGAATGAATTTTGTGCCAAGAAAGGAATCCAGAGAGAGTACAGTATTGCAAGGACTCCACAGCAAAACGGTATTGCCGAGAGAAAGAATAGGACTCTCATTGAGGCAGCTAGAACCATACTTGCAGATTCACTACTACCAATTCAATTTTGAGCTGAAGCAGTACATACTGCTTGTTATGTACTAAACAGGGTATTGGTGACCAAACCTCAAATGAAGACTCCCTATGAGTTGTTAATGGGAAAATCTCCAAACATTAGCTTCATGAAACCATTTGGATGTCCTTTGACTATATTGAATACCTTGGATCATTTGGGTAAATTTGAAGGAAAATCAGAAGAAGGTTATTTGTTGGGTTACTCTACTAACATCAAAGGTTTTAGACTATACAATAGGGTCACCAGAAAAGTACAAGATTGTCTTCATATGGATTTTCTTAAGAATCAAATGAATCAGAAAGGAAAAGGTCCTGATTGGATGTTTGACCTTGACATTCTAACTCCTTCACTGAATTACATTCCTGTAAGGAAAGAAAATCAAGTTGATACAGCCGTAAAACAATCCAATTCAGTTGACTTTAAGATGTAGATGATCAGCAGTTTATAGTTCATGGTTCAAGCTCTATTGGGAACAAAGCTGATTCAGGAACCATTACAAATGATGCTCAAAACAAGGTCTCTGATGAAAGTACTGTTGACAAAGAAGTGCCATTGACTAAAGAAGACCAAGTTCTACAGAAGGAGTTTGAGAATTTGATGCTTCCTATTGCTAATACTCATATGGCAAATCAAGGAATTGCATCTGAGAAGAGAAAAGAAAAAGGCAAAGAAATTTATGATCTATCAGAGTCTGATGATGATTTGCCTAAGGATGGAATTTTTGATGGAAATTCCTTTGATGATGAAAATAAAGATAGTGAGGAAGAGATAGATCTTGATCTCAACAATATGGATAACACCATAGATGTTAGTTCTTCTTCAACTCTCAGAATTCATAAAAATCATCCACAAAGTCAGATCATTGGCCCTACTGCTTCAGGAGTTAAAACAAGAAAACAGCTGCAAGGTACCTCTACCCCACATCAAGCATTGTTGAGCTTTATTTGTAAGCAAAACAGAACAAATCACAAAGATCAGCAGACATGCTTGTTTGCCTGCTTTTTATCTCAAGAAGAACCCAAGAAGATAACACAAGCATTGCAAGATGAAAGTTGGGTTGAAGCAATGCAAGAAGAACTGCTTCAGTTCAAGCTACAGAATGTATGGGTGTTATGTGATTTACCAGATGGAAAATGAGTTATTAGAACTAAATGGGTCTTCAGAAACAAAAGAGATGAAAGAGGTACTATCATCAAGAATAAAGCAAGACTTGTTGCACAGGGATATAGACAGGAAGAAGGTGTAGATTATGATGAAGTTTTTGCACCAGTTGCCAGAATTGAAGCCATCAGACTATTTTTGGCCTTTGCATCTTTTATGGGATTCTCCGTTTATCAAATGGATGTCAAAAGTGCATTTTTGTATGGCAATATCACAGAAGAGGTTTATGTCAATCAACCTCCAGGTTTTGTAGATCCTCATCATCCAAACAAAGTCTATAAGGTAATCAAGGCATTATATGGATTACATCAAGCTCCTAGAGCATGGTATGAGAGGCTTTCTACTTTTCTTTTGAAACATGGCTATAGGAGAGGTGCTATTGATAAAACCTTGTTTATCAAAAGGGACAGAAAAGATATTATGTTGGTTCAAGTCTATGTGGATGATATTATCTTTGGATCTACTAAGACATCCATGGTTAAGGAATTTGAAAAGCTAATGCAAAAGGAGTTTAAGATGAGTTCAATGGGTGAACTTACTTTCTTTTTGGGACTTCAAGTTAAGCAAAGTACTGCTGGGATTTTTATAAGTCAAGACAAATATGTGAAGGATATTCTTAACAAGTTTGACTTCAGAACAATTAAGCCAGCTACTACACCAATTGAAGCTCATAAAGCTCTTGGGAAAGATGAAGAAGGTGAAGATGTTGATGTACATCTTTACAGATCAATGATTGGTTGTCTTATGTATTTGACTGCATCAAGACCAGACATTATGTTTGCTGTTTGTCTGTGTGCAAGATTTCAAGTCACTCCCAAAGTTTCTCACATGCATGCAGTGAAAAGAATCTTTAGGTATCTTAAACATCAACCTAAACTGGGTTTATGGTATCCCAAGGATTCTCCCTTTCATTTAGAAGCTTTTTCAGATAGTGATTATGCTGGGGACAATCATGATAGAAGATCAACTTCTGGTGGGTGTCAATATCTTGGAAGGAGATTGGTCTCTTGGCAGTGCAAGAAACAAACAATTGTGGCTATCTCATCTACTGAAGCAGAATATGTAGCAGCTGCAAGCTGTTGTGGACAAGTACTTTGGATGCAAAATCAACTTTTTGATTATGGTTTCAATTTTATGAATACTGATATTCATATAGACAATGAGAGTACCATATGCATTGTGAAGAATCCTGTTTTCCATTCAAAGACAAAGCACATTCAGATTAGGCATCACTTCATCAGAGATTGCTATGATCAAAGGCTAATTAATGTGGTCAAGGTACATACAGATGATAATGTGGCAGATTTACTGACCAAAGGATTTGACTTGGCTAGGTTCAACTCCTTGGTAGTCAATATTGGAATGATGAACCCATAGCTATATTTAAGGGGAGGACTGCTTGTAAAGTATGGACTTTGGAAGAAGATTTATGCTACTCTTAAGGGGAGGTATAAAGTCAGAGATGATTGACTTTTTGAAGATATGATGAAATAATGGTTCTTTTTACTACTTCGTGTGACTTAGGGTTGGATTTGAAGAGATGCTGTCTGAGATAGGAAGATTTTGTTACTTCATTTGATCAATAATGTTTCATAAAAAGAAAGTACTGCTTGGCCAAAGTGAAAGTACTATTCTACTTTGAAAGTACTGCTTGGCCAATGTGAAAGTACTGTTCTACTTTGAAAGTACTGCTAGGCATTAAAAGTACTGTTTATAGCCGTTGGTCAGAAGTCACAATTGAGGGGGTAAATTGTAATTCTTCACGACTACTTTGTGGGCAGACTTACTCTACCTATAAATACTTCACCGAATTCTAAGACTCTCTCACTTAATCTTTCAATTTCATACTTTCATCTTTCGAGCCCTAATTTGTCTTCATTGTCAATTTTGAGATAATGGCTATCATGAACTCCTGCAACAAACACAATATGATTGCTTGTGTTGAGAAGACAGAGCGCAATACTGATTTTCATGAAGTTATTGACTTTCTCACTAGATGTTCTGTGAACTATGCTCTTGTAGTGTCTCCGGATGTGATTCAACAGTGGATTCAACAATTTTGGAGTACTGCGAAGGTGCGTATGCTTAATGAAGTCACTCACATTGAAGCTAAGGTAGCTGGAAAGAAGATATTGGTGTCAGAAGCTACACTTAAGGGGAGGTATAAAGTCAGAGATGATTGACTTTTTGAAGATATGATGAAATAATGGCTCTTTTTACTACTTCGTGTGACTTAGGGTTGGAGTTGAAGAGATGCTGTCTGAGATAGGAAGATTTTGTTACTTCATTTGATCAATAATGCTTCATAAAAAGAAAGTACTGCTTGGCCAAAATGAAAGTACTGTTCTGCTTTGAAAGTACTGCTTGGCCAAAATGAAAGTACTGTTCTGCTTTGAAAGTACTGCTAGGCATTAAAAGTACTGTTTATAGCCGTTGGTCAGACGTCACAATTGAGGGGGTAAATTGTAATTCTTCACGACTACTTTGTGGGCAGACTTACTCTACCTATAAATACTTCACCGAATTCCAAGAATCTCTCACTTAATCTTTCAATTTCATACTTTCATCTTTCGAGCCCTAATTTGTCTTCATCGTCAATTTTGAGATAATGGCTATCATGAACTCCTGCAACAAACACAATATGATTGCTTGTGTTGAGAAGACAGAGCGCAATGCTGATTTTCATGAAGTTATTGACTTTCTCACTAGATGTTCTGTGAACTATGCTCTTGTAGTGTCTCCGGATGTGATTCAACAGTGGATTCAACAATTTTGGAGTACTGCGAAGGTGCGTATGCTTAATGAAGTCGCTCACATTGAAGCTAAGGTAGCTGGAAAGAAGATATTGGTGTCAGAAGCTTCAGTTCGTACTGATTTGATGTTTAATGATGAAGATGGCACTAACTGTTTTGATAATCAGGTAATTTGGGACACTTTACGGGATATTGGTTATGAAGGAAGTCTTACACTACTCTCTTTTTCTAAACCACTCTTTAGTCCTCAATGGAAATACTTGGTTCATACCTTACTTCATTGTCTAAGCTCTAAGAGTTCTTCATGGGATCAATTTGGGACAAATATTGCATCTGCTTTGGTAGGACTAGCTACAAATCAGAAGTTCAACTTCTCTAAGCTGATTTTTGATGGAATGTTAAGGAATCTCAAGGATAGCAAGCCCTTTTTGATGTATCCCAGGTTCATTCAACTGTTCTTGAATAAACAGCTTGAGGGTATTACCAAACCTCAAAATTTCTTACCAACAGTTGTTTTACCACCAAAAGTGTTTACCTTTATGAGCAAGTGTAGTCCTAAGTTTTCCGGGAAGCTCACACCTCTAACTCCTCCTATGTTAGAAGTTGCTACTGCTGTAAGGGCTGAACATTCATTGCATACTGAAGAACTTGACATCACTACATCCTCACATCATAGTGATGATTCTTCAGCTGGTGAAAAGGCAGAAAGTCCAAGTCCAGTTGCTTCTGAAAGACCAGCTTCTCCCAATGATTATACTCCCACAGATGAGGTTCAGACATCTGGAGGAGATGAGGGAAATCTTGATCTTTATGGATTAACTAGAGAGGTTCTCAGACTGAAGAAGCAAAATACTAAACAAGCTGCTCAAATTCTTAGGCTTAAGACAAAGATTAAGATCCTTGTGAAGAAAGTTAAGCCTTTGATTGCTGAATACAAATCTTTTGTCAAGATTAATGCTACTTTGTCTAAGAAGAAAAAGCTGAAGAAGGCACATAAAAAGAAATCATCTTCTTTCAAACAGGGGAGGAAGAAAGTCTCTGATGGAAGTACTGGTTTGAATGAAGTTGATGTTAATTCAGGGGATGCTCAAGTATTTGAAGGTACATTTGAAAATTTTGAAGGAACTGCTGAAGTTCATGAAGGTACTGATAAGGTTCATGAAGGTACTGCTAAAGTTCATGAAGGTACTGCTAAGGTTAATGAAGGTACTGCTGAGGTTATTGAAAGTACTGCTGAAGTTATTGAAGGTACTGATAAGGTTCATGAAGGTACTGCTAAAGTTCATGAAGGTACTGCTAAGGTTAATGAAGGTACTGCTGAGGTTATTGAAAGTACTGCTGAAGTTATTGAAGGTACTGCTAAGGTAAATAAAGGTACTGATGAGGTAAGTGAAAGTACTGCTGGAGCAAATCTAATTACTGAACCTTCA
>BQNB010183280.1:0-12419 GCA_026074375.1 Tanacetum coccineum | reverse complement strand
TTTGAAATTATTCTCGTGGAATCAAGAAAGATTTAAAAGTCATTTTGTTTTTCCATTGATTATGAAAACCTGGTGTTTCTTGAGGACTTTTAAATCTTGATGAATAGGAAGATTTCCATTTGTTGATAAAATTCGGGGTTTCATTTCGAGAATTCATTTTTGAGAAGAACGGAAATCTTCCACTATTTGGACTTTTCAAAGCAGAGTCATTCTTGTTTTACAACGAAAGCAATTATGATTTTGAGTATTTGAAAGGTTTTGAATGACTTTGCTTTGGTCTCCACACTTGCATTACCAGTATAAACCAAGTGTTTGGAGTTTCAAAAACCTGCTTTTTCTTACTTGAATCACTTAAGTTAAAAACCATTTGAGGAATATGTGTTTTAAAAACTTGAGGTTTCTTAGAAGACATCCTATCTTTTTGCAAAGAATAGGTTGTAAACTGAGAGACCTTCTTTGGAAATGATTTTGAAGATTCACCCGTGTAAATCTTCTTCGAAACACTTACTGTTGGTTTTGACTAGTTTGTAACCAGAGATTTTCCTTTGTCCCGGTTAAGAGAATCAAACTTTGCTTTTAGAGCACTGTATGAAGTTCTCAACTCGCTATATTCTTTTTGATTTGAAAGAAGATCTTGTGATGCCATCTTTGATTCTAAAGAAGTAATTTTTTTAAAAACTGATCTTTTTCGGCTTTAGAATCATCAATCTTACGAGCCAATTGTCGTTCAAGGAAAACTTTTGTATTTTCAAGTTTTTCAAAATATGTTTCGAACTTGTCCGTTTTCTTTGAAAAGTCGACTTTGGCAGCCTCAAAATCTTTTGTTGTTGAGCTAAATTCATTTTGAGCTCCACAATCTTTGTTTTAAAACTTGATGTTTTAGTTTCAGAAAGAATCTTTTTCTCGCCTGAATCTTGTTATATGTCATGTTTGCATCGTAGATATCATACGAAAGTTATAGAATGTGAGGAGAGGAGCTAGAGAGTATTTTTTTTATCATTTTTAAAGTTTTCATTCCAAAAAGGGAAAATAGAAATGGGATGGAGAAGTAAAGTTACAAATGTAAAGACTTGTATAAATACCCCTCCTAGATGGATATTTATACTTATTGTTGTTCCTATTCTATTTTCCTAACTCTAGTCAAACCTTGGTCAACTTTACTTAACTTTGACCAAGTTAGACTTCATTACATTATAATTACTAATAAAACTACAATCTAAACAAAACTATACAAAGACCAATTCTAATAATAATAAACACTTTTCTAGAACCTAACAATCTCCTCATAAGGGTTGATTATTATAGACGCTTCATCGTCGGTAGAATTGGTCTTCGATTTACAAACGATTCCCACCTTCTCATCTGCTCTCGGTCTCTTAGACGCTTTGTTATTTCTCTTTTGTACGCTTTCATTATGTCACGATCTAATTCACCTAGCAGAGGTGGTTTCTTTCATGGTTCAGATTGAAAGATCTTTAGCTTTACTTCTTTCAAGACTTTTTCCAACGTAGCATCACATAACTTAACAATCTCTACCAAGTACATAACCCGCTTCTCATTCTTGCTATTTAAGTAAATCAAACCCGTATTTGGTTTGTCTACTATTGAATACAGATCATGTGCTTCAATACCAGGAAATGTCAGCGTTGGTGTAGTTAAATTGACCTTGATCTGGTAACTCTTTATACCCAACTGGAAATCATGAACTCTCTCCCAGATAACAAGTGGAGCTTCTGATTGAAATTTATAAATAATTCATCAACTTGGTTCACGATAATATAACTTCTTGTTCCGACAAGATAATACAGATCATCAATTATCGTTTTTGTTTAGGTACTTGATGTTAGGTTTAGAAAAACTATATGGCTTATCATTTTCTCTCATCACAATTATTTGTTTCATGAAGTCCAAATCACATTATTGATCAGTGGTAATTCTGTCAACTTCTGTAATCCTGTGATTGGAGAAATAGTCTTCTGAATTGTCTTTGACTTTTCTTTGATGTTTCTTGTACACTCTCTTATGCCATGAATCTTTCCAATGTTAAATTGATAACCGTGCTTCTTCATTAAAATTATTAAATTCTTTTTGAACCTATCAAAATTAGCCTCTGGGAACGATTCTGCGTGTATCTTGTGGAGCGAAAGAATATACTTCTTCCCCTTAGTATTTCCATTCTTTAGGAAGAATAGTTCTTTGTTGTACAAATACCTTGGAGGTTCATTTGGATTTCTTTGTGGTCCATAGAAAATGAGAGGTTTTGTTGATTGTCTTATGTCCTCTTGTCTGCTTTCCCAAACTATATGGTTCTCCATAAAGTTCGTTGCTTGTTCCACATGGTAGGCGTACTCTTCTGCATTTCTAAATTGATTACTCAACATATCATTCAGTGTAGCCTCCATTCTTGCACGATCAAAGATAGTTGGAACACGCTTATCAACATTTTGAAATTCTGTGATTAGCTCAGGTGTTTCATCTTCAGGAATCACCTCATCTTCATCAATAATTGTTTCCTCAACCCATGCACCCCATTCCTGTTGTTGATGTTGTTGCTTAGATACATAAGCCGTAGATTCTTTGGCTGATTGTTTTGACGAATAACCTTTTGCAAACTTTGAACGTTTAGATGTCATGTGTCTTTTCACTCTTTTTCTCCCTCATGAGGAGCATCATCATCGTGATGGTCATTATGGTGTTGTGAGTAAAAATCATCATTCCTGCAAGAAGTATTATAGGTGGAAGACTTTTCAATCTTACGCTTCAGCACATTCTACAATTCTAGATCATTAGCTTGATCTTGAAGACTTCTCTTCATCTTTAAATACAATTGTTGTTAAAGATCAGTTGATGAAGTGGTAGCAGTTGAAGAAGTTTTGGTAGGATGAACTTGAATAACATTGTTCTATACATAATTCTTGAAAAGTTCTTCTATGATCTTGGGTGTTTGTGCATCGAATTCTTTAGAAATAAGAGCAGGTACTTTATACTGAAAAGCATCTCGTTCTTGAATAACAATGTCGGCCACAACTCTTTTCAAATTTGCTTTAATCAAATCATTGTTGGCTCTTTAAGCAATTTGAGGTACGATTTCATAAAGTACTTGATCAACTTTTCGATGAACTTTCTAGAATTCGTCAATTGTCACACATTTTCTTTCCATGTTCTTGATCATACTAGCAGGGTACCCGCACAATGCGGCGGCGGTTACCCTGTGATTATATTTTGCGGCGAACAAATGTTATTTGGTTAAGCGTTTTTCTAACAAAAATATAAAGAATCTCTGCAGAAAGTACCCGTAAGAGTTAATGAGTGAAAGTGAGGATATATTAAGAGATTATCTATTGCTATAAAATAACATTTGTGTGTGAGAGATATCAAATGGTTTGTGTGGATTTATATGATGGATGCGGTTACACATTTTTAATAATCATTATCGATAGTAATGATTTTTAGCGTCCACACTTTTTAATAATTATTGGAGGCCGTTACAATGATAAATTAAACGGGCTATTACATTTTTAGCGGTTACATATTGGCTTGTAAAAACGTATGAATTTAAGGTGAGGTTGACTGATAAATTGTATTAGATTTCCCAAAAAAGAAATATTTTTTACTTAAAAATTTAAGACTTCTAAAATTAGAATGGGCTAAATGCTTTATAAAGTAGTAGAGATATCCTTGACGCCTGCACATCCTGCAAAGCGCACTTGGAAGATGACTATATTTGTTGGAAATGTGTCTTTTCTTATGTGGATCTTTAGATGAAGTGGTAGTTGAGGGTGATACAGTAACCGACAATTCCTGATTAATGTTCTTATCCAAAGATAAGATTATCCTAGGGGATCTAGGTGGTGTGGGAATTGGTGTCTGCATCTTCTCAGTCCTAATCTCCAAACTACCCATCTCATCATCTTTCTTCTCATCTTTCTTCTCTGCCTTATTGTCATCGTCATCATGAATAACTTCTGGGTTTTCCTTATGACTCCTAGGCTCTAACCTATTTCCGGAATCATCATCATCATCATTAAGCATAGAAGCAACAAACTTACTAGCATATGATTCATCATCTTGTCCAACTTCAACCACCTGTTTTTGTTTGATGGTTACTTTAAGCGATTTACTTGGTGAATTTGTTTCTCCAACACTTTGCTTCCTCTTCTTCCCCTAAGGACTAGCAGCAGTAAGGGTAGGTGTCCTATGGGCTCTAGGTGTAGTCCTATGCGTTCCTTGGGTAGAAACAACCGGTTGTGGTTGATTCATTGGAACAACTACTCCAACAAACACCGTCTCATACTCCTTATAGTCATCAGTGGCACGGATCTCATCAGTTAAGAATGCATATGGAATTAGCATCCCTTGAACTGTCACATTCCCCGTTGTATAAACACTCACCAACGAAATATCATCCTTGATGGAATGATAATCCTCTTCAAGCCTCGGAGAAATAGATGGATATTTCTTCATCAAGTCAGCAATTATGAGCTTGGTGAAGCGAGGATACTGGATCACATCCTTCTTCTAAAATACACAATTAACAAAATCCCACCAGAGAAGAGCAACATAGTCAACATGTGTACGATTGATCACAACATGAAACAACTAAAGTATGTTGATCATTGTTTGATCATGGCCAGATGTTCGTGTAGTTAAGCAACGATTAAACACCTTGAACATGGTCTGCCATGGTTGAGCAAGAAACTTCGTATAGAAAGCACTCACTTTAACAACAATACCCTGATAGCCAACCCTCTACATAAAAGATTGAATAATTTCTATGTTGACTGGTGCTATGAATGTATTATCTAGAGTTTCTACCGTCAGCTTAAGAGTATCACGAAACATATAAACAGTATACACAATTTCTTGTGTGTCCAGCTTGAACTTGATAATATCTTTGGTGTTAGGCACCTTGCTCACTGTCTTTCAGAGTTGTTGCAAGTACACGACTGGAACATCGACAGTAGTAGTAAGAGCATAACTCAATGGATGATCAAGTAAGATTTGTCCCACTATCTTGCATTTTGGTGAGCATAGGATACTTTGAAGCACAACATAATTGTTGCATCTCTCAATGCCTTGAAATTTGGGGACGAGTTGAGCAGCTGGAATGATTTGTTGAGCCATGTGGAATACTTTATGATGACATGAAATAATTAGTGAAATGAGATAAAATTTATGAACTTCATATATAAATAACATTTTTGTCTCTTTCCATTCTGTCTGTTTTTATATGCTCTGGCATTTCTTTTTGAGCATATTTTGATCATTTTCTTTCTCATGTGCTAATTCTTGCTTTTTCGGGCACATGCCATACGATTTATTCGTCTTTTTCTTTTGATCACATTTTGTATGCTCTGGCATTTCTTTTTCGAGCATACTTAGATTTGATTTTTCACGTATAGATTTTATCTCTCTTTCTATTTTTGAGTTGCCTCACCAAAAAACATTTGTGAAATGATACTCTTTCAAGAATAATAAAGATCTACTCTGATTTTGAATATACTAATTTGGCAAAAAGCACAAGTAGTGACAACCATTGACGTTTAAGAAATCCAAGAGTATAACTTTATATTCTTAAAAAAAGATTTAGTAAAAGAGTACTACTTTTTGATACAATATTACAGCTTTTGGATAGAAATTTGAGATAACATTTCCAGAATCACAAGTTTGCCAAAGATGTTCGAAAACTATGATTATACAACCAAACTAATGTAACAATAATTGGATGGTCACTAAGTCACTCACTCCTCATTCTGTTCAATGCAGAAAACGGCCGAAACCGGACATGACTTAGACCATTTACCCAATTGAGTACAATAGTTGGTCATAAACCATTTTTGAACGGTTTTTGAAACATTCTTTTCAAAACTTTAAAATTTGACTTTGTTGAGACATGAGAATTTATGATCACAGACAGTTGAATCACAATGTTTATTTATTTTTCTCAAATCATTTGAATCATTGATCATTGAATGAAAATTTTAGCTATGAAAAATATATTCCTATATACGATATTTGGATGGTCAGTAGATTGTTCAATCCCCATCCTGTTAAATTCAGGAAACGGTCGTAACCGGACACAATCTTCACCACTTGACCCATTTATCAATATAGAAATATGATTTTATAAATAATTTTTCATTGATTTTCGTAAAATGCCATTTTGTTTAACAATTAAGCCCTTTTGAGTATTCGTAAAAATTTAGCCCATTAAGGTTATTTTCCAAAACCCAAACTGAAAGCCTAGTTTTGTCTTATGAAACCCATTTATTGGCCCAAGTATGTCATTTACGAAACCTATTAGTTTTAGCCTAATAACCTTTACGAAACCATTTGTGTCTGACCCAATATTGTTTACGAACCATTTTAATAAACCATTACGAAACCGAAACCTAAAACCATCACTTTCGTAAAACATAATTAACAATCAAAATGATAATCTGAAAGACTTGATTTGATTTTTCAGCTTATTATTATCATTTTATTCACAAGTTAAGACTATTCTTATGTTCTGAAAGAGAAAGTTTGAATTTACGAAACCATCATGGTTACGAAACCTCATGATTTGAGTCCACAAATGATGTTATCAATGATCTGTTCATTCCAATCATATTCTAAGACATTTCATATATTTTTGACTCAATCAATTTCTTATTTCAAACACTTTCATTTTTATGAAACCCTAGATCTATACGAAACCTAACAAACAATTAATTAAAGCAGTTATGAACAAAAGGAGTCATATAAGATCATGTTTCTTACGTTTGTTTATCATTGAGAACTGGCAAAACGATTTGGATTGTTGTTTTCTAAGTTACGAAAGCTCAAATGACAGAGAATTTCTGAAAGCTCTTTTGGTTAGATACGAAAGCAATATACTTTCGTAAGAATCCCTGTATATTTTATACTTCCGAAAACAACTTTGAATTTTTTACATTTTCAGTCCCTCTACTTTCTTTCATAAACGTCAATACCCCATATGAAACTATCTTTTGCACTTTGACACTTTCAGTCGATGTACTTACTTTCGTAAGTCATTAATACCGGAGAAAAATTTCATAAATCCCCTTGGAGTTAGACATATTTTCACAACAAACCTTTTTGAATTATTTTGCAGTTAAATTCCCGTTACTTTCTTCAAAAATTTTCATAACTCCCCCTTGAACAAATATCCATTTTAGATTTTCCTTTTGATAAAAACTTTGTTCAAAAAGAAGTTATTTCTGCTTTTGAGAACACATTTTTTATTTTCTGATGATGAAGTGACTGAAAAATTTATAACTCCTCCTCAATAAGATATCTAATTAAAGAACCTATTAAGAGATAGTTAATTTTGCAGCTTTGAACACTCTTTGAGAAGTTTTTGAAAAATCAAGAATTTCATAACTCCCCCTTGAATAAAAATCTAATTAAAGACCTTATTCAAGAGATTGTTACTTTTTGCTGTTTTTTCACACTTGAAATATCCAAAATTGATGATTTTTGAAAGATTTTTTTAAAGAAATCGTCTTTTTGTGAATACATTATGATTATAAAACACATATTTTAGTTGTGAAAGATCATTTTATGAATGATTTACTCCCCTTAGTTCATGATACATTTTAGCATTTAAAGAATCACTTTTTGTGAAAACAATATCATGAAATTGATTAAAACGGAGAAGATACGTGTTTGCATCAATTAAATTATATTTTTGTGTTTTTGTATTTTTTCAATTTTTTTTATTTGATTTTTGAAATTTTCAATTTTTTTTTTTTTTGTATTTTGTTTTTTTTAATTAATTTAACAATATGTTTTGATGTATGATCTTCATGCAAAAATAACTCTGGCAGGGCGTTCCAACACAATTGAGTTTCATACATCGCATACCAATTATGTGAACTAAATACTCAAACCTTTCTTTTGAGTATTTCGTCCCGATAAAGTAAAGTTCAATGGTACCTTTTTTTTTTTTTTTTTACATGCACTAGATTAAAGTGATAACGGAACGTTAATAGTGTTTTGTACGTGAATGTGTACCGATTACAAGAAATGCAATTTCACTATTGTGAGTCATAGTACATGGAATCTTGTTGTATCGAAATCCATAATCTAGTAGTTGCGTCCTCATCCAAATGACTTTAGCACAACATGCAGATAAAGGATCTACTCAACTTCCTAGGTGACATTGCTGTAAATCTTGCCTTTTTCACTAACCAACAGACTAGCTTATCTACCAAAAATTAATGCCTCTAATGTGCTTTTGCAGTCATCATTCACCCTACAAGGATCTCACTGAATATGAAATTAGCTTAAACCCAAAATCATTCGAGTATCATAAAACCATGTTAATGGTTTATCTTAGATATTAAGAGATCGTTTAAACCTCTTTGAGGTGTTTTTCGATTGGGCGTGCCTGATAACGCGCACATACAGATGTCGCAAAGGCAATGTCTGGTCGAATAGCAGTGAGATACATAAGTCCCTTAATCATACTACGATATTTAGTTTGATCAACTTGGGTACCTTGTAAATCTGCATCTAGTTTGGTAGTAGCCATTGGTGTGCTAATGGTATCACATTTTTCCATCCCATGTTTCTTAAGAAGATCCATAGTATATTGTGATTGGCATATAAAGATTCCTCGTGGTGATTGCTGAACTTGAAGTCCGAGAAAGAACTTCATTTCACCGATCATTGACATTTCAAAATTATCTTTCATTAGTTTTGCAAATCTTGTTGAAAAAACTGGTTTTGTTAACCTAAAAATGATGTCATCGACATAGTTTTGAACTAATAAAATGTCATCCCCGTGTCTTCTTGTAAACAATATCAGATCGACAATACCTTTTGTGAAATGGTGTTCGATTAAAAATGAGGAAAGCTTATCATACCAGGCTCTAGGGGCTTGTTTGAGACCGTATAGAGGTTTCTTTAGACGATATACGTGGTTAGGAAAGTAAGGATCTACAAAACCATTCGGCTGGCGAACAAAACCTTCCTCTTTTAGTGGACCATTCAGGAATGCCGTTTTGACATCCATCTGATATATAGGAAAGTTATTATAAGCCGCATATGCCACAAAGATTCTGACACCCTCAAGTCTTATAACTGGTGCAAAAGACTTCTCAAAATTGATGCCCTCCTCTTAACCATAATCGCTTTGGTGCAACCAAACCAAGACTTGTGTCCAAAAATAAACCGTGTTTTCAGCACAGTCTGTTTTTCAATCACTTTGACTGCCGATAATGTTTTCTGCCATAGACATTCCACAGAGTATCCATACATTCAAGGCATTTGAACTGGTTAAGCTCATCTTGCATGGATTCAATCCAGCTATGATCAAGCATAGCTTCCTTAATATTTTCGTTCACAGTACTCACTGTAATAATGCGTACATCACCAACTATCTGCAATAGATTGAAGGTTTGTTTCTTGTCATGATAGGTTTGAGGGACACAATCATCTGTTTAATTTGGACTGATTCTTAGTCCACTTATCACTTGAGCAATGTTTTTGATGGATCCTAATATGTTAAAGATGACTCAGCTTCTTCAAACACAGGAGTTGGAGGTGCATTATAGAACACATTTCCATCAAAATCTGCAACGTCTTCATGAACAAATTCACTAGCATTTTCATTCAAGATGGGAGAGTTTGGTTCTTTGGCAACTTCATCTGCTAACGAGGATACTATTTAAGGAGCTTCATCTTCTTCAATGATAATTGACGATGATGAAGAAGGGTTTTCATTATCAAGAGTATTTGCAGCGAAATTATCAGACACTTTTGGTGAACTCGTCGCATAGTATTCTTCATACAGAGGACCAAACAAATTATCCAAGTCTATTTTTGAAGGCACTGATTATGAATCTTTCGATGAATCTTGAAAATTTGTGTAGTTTATTTCGGATTCGGAATTGTTGCATTCAAAAGCCATTGGTGGTGAGTATCGATCAAACTTGACATGGATGTTCCATTATCTTTTTGTTCGACGTTATATATAGGAAATCTCATGATGACGCAGAATAACCAATACATGATACCATCTCACCTACGTTTCATTTTCCAAGGATCGTCACGAACAATTTGTTTGGATAACAAAAGGCTAAAAACATATGCACAGTATAGAATATTGGGTTTTCTCCTCGAACCAGCTTATAAGAGTCTATTTTGGAGTATGTTTTTGAATTTAGGGAAGTGGGGGTGCATATTAAAACCGGTGTTTCATTGGTTGAGAGGCACATAATGAAGATAATGACGAGTAAGGGTGAGGGAGTGGTGATAGAAGTAAACACATGGTATTCATATGAGTTTGTTTGTGCTTTAACATTGTTCTTTGGGTACAATCAAATGCCAAGTTTACCTTTATCAACACGGAAGATCAAAAAGCGACCATATGAAGAACATATGGTCTAACCTCATAAACCACTTTCCAAACACCTCCTATCAACCCGAAAGATCAAACGGCGACCATATGAAGAACATATGGTCTAAGCAGTATACAAAGATCAAGATAATATGGACAAGTAAAAGTGTAAAACAACAAACATCAATGATATCATATTCATACAAAAAACTAATCATAAGCAAACAATTAAATGTTGGGATTAAAAGACTTTTTGAAGCTGTTTGGAAGTTACTGCTGCTAAGTTAGTGCTGCTGGTATAAAAGTTAATGCTGTTGGTTACAACTGCTGAAAGATTACAACTGCTAGAAGAGTTTCTACTGTCAGAAGGATAAAGATAAGAGAAAGGATAAAGATGAAGGTTGTTTATCAAGATTACTTACGGAATAAGTATGAGATATTTTTGTAAAAGAGTCGTATAAGTTATTTGTTTAGAAGATCATGATAACTTAGAAAAGTATTGTAAGCCTTGTAGGACTCCTTGGTGTATAAAGGAGGTCCTAGGGCATAGAGATAGATATCATCCTTCATTGTTCTGTTAATCTATTCGTAGCTTCAAGGTTTTGTAACCCTAACACTATTAAGAGTGTTCGTTTTATATTGAGGCTGAAAGTTTGGTAAACTATTTTGTTATTGATCTTGTTCATTACTGTTTCATTGAAATTCTTTTTAGTATCATTGACTAGATTCTGCATAGTCTTTTATATTCACAATCAAAGTTTCTACTATAGTTGTGTTAGATTTATCTTGCATAACTATACCTTATACAACCTAAGGGATTAAAGATCTATTTTATTGGGATCAACAAGTGGTATCAGAGCTTTTGAGAAGCTTTGAATAAGAAGAAACTTTACTACACACAAGATCTACTTCTTCAAGAAGCAATGGATACTCAATCTACTCAAACCATCAAGCTACCCATACTCCAACCTGGTGAGTATGATCTCTAGAAGATGAGGATGGAGCAGTACCTACAGTGCATTGATTACACTCTATGGGAGATCGTAGAAAATGGTAATGCACCCATAGTAACAAAAATTGTTGATGGTAAGGAGACTGTTATCCCTCCTACAAGTGTTGAAGAGAAAGCACAAAGAAAGGCAGAATTAAAAGCAAGAAGCACTTTGTTGATGGCCTTACCTAATGAGCATAAATTAAAGTTCAAATCCTACAAGGATGCTAAGACACTGATGCAGGCAATTGAGAACAGATTTGGAGGTAATGCTGCTACAAAGAAAACTTAGAAAAATCTTCTGAAGCAGCAATATGAAAACTTTGCTGCATCCAGCACAGAAGTGATTGAGCAAACCTATGAAAGGATTCAAAAGCTAATTAGTCAACTGGAGATGCATGGTGAAGTTATCTCTCAAGAAGACATCAATCAGAAGTTCTTGAGAAGTTTGTCACAAGAACGGACTATGCATGCTATTGTATGGAGGAACAAACCAGAAATTGAGACATTAAGTTTGGATGACCTCTTCAACAACCTAAAGTCTTATGAATCAGAGGTCAAGGGGACATCTAGCTCAACCACAAACTCACACAATGTAGCCTTCTATCCTCTAGCAGCACTAACAGTGCAACTAGAGCAGTTAATACTACTCAGGGTGTTAATACTGCTAGCACTCAGGGTGCTGTTGATAGCTCAACAACTGTTGAAAATTTAAGTGACGTTGTGATTTATTCCTTCTTTGCTAGCCAACTAAGTATTCCACAGCTTGATAATGAAGATCTACAACAAATCCATCCTGATGATCTAGAAGAGATGTACTTGAGGTGGAACATTGCTATGCTGACTATGAGGGCAAGAAGATTCCTTAAGAATACTGGAAGAAAGCTGGACATGGCCAACAAAGAAAGAATTGGGTTGGACAAGTTCAAGGTGGAGTGTTTCAACTGCCATAAAATAGGACACTTTGCAAGAGAGTGCAGGGCACCCAGGAATCAAGACAACAAGAATAGGGAGCCTACCAAAAGGAATGTGCCAGTTGAGGAAACTACTTCAAATGCCTTAGTATCTTAGTGTGACGAC
>BQNB010183278.1:0-12419 GCA_026074375.1 Tanacetum coccineum | reverse complement strand
TTCAAATGTCGTGTACGTAATATTCTGTGTACGTATTATGTATATGTAATTAATATTATGTATATTAGTGTAGTATTTTATAGATTTTATAATACTTTCTATTTTTAGAATTTGTTAGAAATGAAGGTTAGTTTGAAAACTAGTTATAAAGTTCAAGGTTTAGCAAAATAAGTAAAGGTTTTTATAAAAATAACTAAATCAAAGGGGTTTTTGTGTAAATAATAAATAAAGAAAAAAATAATAAAAAAAGGGTATGTGTTGGGTCGGCCGAACAAAGGGAGGAGGAAAAAAAAGGAATCACAATTTGACAATAACTCTAATTTTGGTAATTATCTCTTAAGCACTATAAATACAAATCATAACCTAAACAAAAATAATTTTGATCTCTCTCTCTCTCTCTCATTGACCGGACGATCAACACAAGGAGCAAGGGAAAACCTAAAAAATTTTAGGGTTTTGGTTTTCAAGAGTTAAGGTATTGTTTTCTAAATTCTTTTTCAATTCAATTGATTTTAATTAACGTAACAATCATTAAAGATGGATTAGGGTTTTATAATTATGATTAGGTTTCTGTAATTAAGAGGTTTTTATCATCAAAAACTATTTTAGGGATAATAATTAGGGTTTTGGAGAAGTTAATTAGGTTTAATTATGTTATATTTAGAATAGAAATTCTGGGCAGAATTTTAGGTCATCTTG
The DNA here is from genome assembly GCA_026074375.1 of Tanacetum coccineum. Lineage (NCBI taxonomy): Eukaryota > Viridiplantae > Streptophyta > Magnoliopsida > Asterales > Asteraceae > Tanacetum > Tanacetum coccineum. The sequence goes on along the minus strand of BQNB010183278.1, from coordinate 11,720 downwards.
CGAGAGCCATATCTCGGTCATACGGATAGCTTTTATTGATTTTCTTGAGCCTAAAATTATCTACAGAGAGTCTACTTTCCAACCCTATAGGTTTCATGAATTAAAAGTGAGTGGAAGTTAGTCAAATTAATCAAACAAGATTCGTTGTCAAAACTGAGTTTTTAGGGCAAATTCTGAGTTGTGTTTGTAAGGTCAAAAACCATATTAAAAACGTTTTTTTAATTGATGGGCTTGATACTGTACCTGTTCAGAGATTGAGTTTATGATTGTAATGGAATATTTTGTAGAATTTTTCCTAAGTGTTTAAATGGTCTGGCTCAAGCTAAACTGTTTGAAAGTCGAAAGGTCCATTATGGAACATTTTGTGATGTTGAAAATTATAAAATAGTTAGACTAGTTAATATTTATTCTAACAAATCATAGACGCTCACAACTCATTAGGGAGCATGGATGTCAGGAAAAAGAAATAATTAGGTTTTTAAGTATTTATATATAGAGTCATCTTTGTGCCTATAAAAACGGGATAAATGCAGAAAGATGAGAAGTAAGGTTTGGAGGTAATCTAAGTTCAAGGTATGAGGAGTATATAGAGAGTTGAATTAAGATAGGATATAGATTATCCATCGTTGTGATTGTTACGTTGACTTGGGTGTGTGACATAATCGATGGTAACATATGTGTGTTATTTTGTTTAGATTATTTGCAAGGTTAATTGAAGAGTTTGGATTTGCTTTGCATCGAGGTGAGTTTTACAGTCCCACTTTTTACTTATTTTGGGATGGAAATGATTGCCAGAAACAGTATTGAATTGTGAACCGTATATGTTTTTAAGTGTCGAGAATAAAATAAAAAAAAAAATAAAATATATGGTTGCTTTGTGCTATTGCTATGTGTTATGAATTATGGTAAGGCATGTGCATGTAAGAATGGCATGGCCTAGTGTGAACCCAAATGGACTTAGCTAGTCAAGTGGGTTAGTCTTGCGCGGAGATAGATTGTGGGATGGAGGGGTACGATCCACCCTAGATAATTGTGAATTTTGGTTTGTGATAGAATAGCCATGCATATATGTTCATAAATATTGTTTTTTGTTGATCGCGGTGTCATGTGTGTGTCTTAAACCTGTAACTCTCACCAACAATTATGTTGACGTTTTAAGCATCATTTTTAGGTGAGCAAAATGTGTGAAGAGTTAGGAAGAGGAGTCAGCTGGACCATAGGCTTGCATGCGGAGTCTATGATTTATCTATTTTAGTTATCAATTGAACTTGTCATGTTTTGTTCTTCATGCATTATATGCTGGATTTTTGTTTTGGGCGTTGTCATAACACGCTTTGATTTTGGAGTTTAATAAATGTCATTTTTAGTTTTCTCTATTTTGACGCCTTGTGTTGTGATGGTGCCTATTGATCATGCCTTGCGATTCCGCCTTGGCGGGGTGTGACAGGAATGAATATTACTGCTTTCTTGATGGTTTTTTAGGATTCTTCCAAATCCTGATCGCACCCGAAGATCAAGAAAAGACAACATTCACTTGTCTTTATGGGACTTTTTCTTACCGATGAATGTCGTTTAGATTATGCAACACACCAGATACTTTTCAAAGATGCATGACGGCAATTTTCCATGACATGGTGGAAGACTTTATGGAAGTATTTATGGACGACTTCTTGGTATTCGGTAACTCTTTTGATTGTTGTCTAGCTAATTTAGATAGAATGCTTGCTAGATGTGAAGAAACCAACCTTGTGCTGAATTGATAAAAATGTCATTTTATGGTAAAAGAAGGAATTGTTTTAGGACACAAAATTTCTGGGGCTGGAATTGAGGTTGATAGAGCTAAAATCGATGTGATAGCTAAATTGCCATACCCAACTAACGTGAAAGGGGTGAGAAGCTTTCTAGGGCATGCTAGATTTTACCGAAGGTTCATAAAAGACTTTTTCATGATTTCTAAACTAATGACCCAGCTTTTAATGAAAGATGCAAAGTTTGATTTTTTTAATGATTGCAAAAAGGCATTTAACATTTTGAAAGAAAAACTAATCACTACGCCTATCATAATATCTCCCGATTGGAACGTGCCCTTTGAATTAATGTGTAACGTTAGTGACTTTGCTATTGGAGCTGTGTTAGGACAATGAATAGACGGGAAATTTAAACCAATTTATTATGCCAGCAAAACTCTAAATAATGCCTAAGAGCATTACACCACCACTGAAAAAGAACTTCTTGCAGTTGTTTTCTCTTTTGATAAGTTTCGTCCATATCTTGTCTTATCAAAAACCGTTATCTATATTGATCAAGGATTTGATCAATATAAGGTAGGTTCTGCTTCTTCAAGGATTTGACATTGAGATTAAGGATAAAAAGGGGCAGAAAACTTAGTTGCGGATCATTTGTCAAGACTTCAGAACCCTAACTTGGGAACATTCACGGAAGAAGAAATTATTGATAAGTTTCCCGACGAACATCTGATGATATTGAAAACCAAGACAAATGAGGACGAACCATGATATGCTGATTATGTTAATTATATCGTTGGAAAAATTGTGCCTCCAAATTGGACACCTGAAAAAAGAAGAAGATTTTTCTCTCAAGTAAAAAATTATTTCTTAGATGAACCATACGCATTCAAGCTATGCCCGGACAATATAATGAGGCGATGCGTTGCTGGAGATGAAATCTGTGAAATTTTGGCACATTGTCATTCTGGACCAACTAGGGTTATCGTAGTGCATCAATTACTGGAAGGAAAGTCTATGAAGCAGGATTCTTTTGCCCTAGCATCTTTAAAGATGCTAAAGATTACGTAATGAGATGTGATGCATGTCAGAAAGATCAGAAAACTAACATCAAGAAGTGAATGCCTCAAGAACAATAATTAAGGTATATGAATGTATTGACATAAGGGTTAGACTTTATGGGACCCTTTCCTAACTCAAAGGGAAACAAATATATATTGGTGGCAGTTGATTATGTATCAAAATAGGTCAAAGCTTAAGCACTTCCTACAAACGATGCTCGCATTGTGATTAAGTTTTTGAGAAGGCTATTTGCAAGATTTGGAGTTCCTAAAGCTTTAATTAGTGATCGGGGTACACATTTTTGTAACTCTCAACTAGAAAAAGCCTTGCAAAAGTATGGAGTAATGCATAAGTTATCAACAGCATATCACCCTCAAACTAATGGGCAAACCGAAGTGACAAATAAAGCTACTAAACGTATCTTGGAAAGGTCAGTTGGATATAATCCGAAGAATTGGTCTGAAAAGCTCGACGATGCATTATGGGCATTCAGAACCGCCTACAAAACACCTACTGGATGTACCCCCTTTAGATTGGTTTATGGAAAAGCTTGTCACTTGCCTGTGGAGATCGAACATAAAGCATATTTAGCACTAAAACAATATAATATGGATCTCACAGCTGCAGCAAAGAACCGTTTCATGGAACTTAATGAATTTATGGAATTAAGAGATGGAGCATACGAAAACACCCGGATCTACAAGGAAAGAACTAAAAGATGGCACGACTCTAGTCTTTGTGGGGATAAGAATTTCAAAGTGGGAGACAAGGTATTGCTATTTAACTCTAGATTTAAGATGCATCCAGGTAAGCTCAAATCAAGGTGTGTTGGAGTATAATCGTGTCATAATAACTAATTATATGGCTAGACACATGTGAGCCTATAGGGTCACACACATATACACTAAGGTATCATTTTATGTTTCGTATTTATTGCATTTATGGTATATAAATAACCTTCGTAACTCAGGATCAATATTAGGCTTCGAATAACTAAGTAGTGTACTTATTTTATTGGACTTGAAAAGTTATTCATGAAGAGCCAACTAATACCTCTAGGTATCCGACCCTAGGGAAGTAAAAAAGGGATAAGATCAAGTTAATTTTGGTTAATAAATATGAGATATTCTCTCATTATTTGATTACAAATTTACCATAAATCCTCCTCTTATTTCTCTTATAAAAACACGACACACAAACACACACAAATATGTGTTTTTTGTTTTTCTTGATCCAACTTTTGAATCTTGTTCATTCAAGGCTACGGGGTTAAGACTAGCATCTATTTGGTATATGCAAGGAAAGTGTAATATGGATACACATAGAGGTGATCTTCATTACTCACATGGTTCATTTGGAAGAGGTGTATTTAGAAGGTAAGGTCCCCATTTGATTCTACCGACCATGCTACAAAGGTATTACTTTTCTTGTTTTAACTTTGATTGATCATATGACTCTATGGATCCGTTGATAGGTGCTTGTTCCGCTGCGTTTAATATTTGATTATATGATATTCATTTGATTCAGCTCCTATAGTGGTATCAGAGCCATCATATGATGTCATATGATCATCTTGTATGCGTAAAAATGGCTAAAAATACGTGTTTTTAATGGAATCAAAAGGATAATTTTAAACACTTTTAAAGGCTAAATTTTTTTTGAAATTAAAATCGACCCATATAGGTCTTATGGATCAGATGATTTTTTGATCTCATAGTCATTTTTATGCATACTTTAATTGTGTTGTATATCGTGTACGTGTAAAAGGCCTAAATCGCACGTTTTTGGAACGATCTTGATCGGTTTTAAATCACCATTTGACATTATTTTCTGAATTAATAATGGTTGTTATAAGGTCTTTAATACAATACTAAGTGATCCTTAAGCCATTGGTTACACGTACTAATCGGGGTTTTAATTCTAGTTAAATTATTTCTTTGATTCGTTGGCTAAACAATTTATTTCTTGTTAACTATTTTGTATCCATGACAAATACATGCATGTTTGGCCATGGACTTAACCAACACCTTGTTAATACATGATATTATGGTATTATTATGTTGTGTATGCAAAGCCGATGAAAACCATGACCACTTGTGACTTGTTTTGCTTGATATTGCATTTAATTTCGGTTTGGGTTTTGCCATTGTTTCGACTTCTTTTTGTATGTTTTTAATTTTTGTTGTAGCCATTGTTTGGGCACTTTACAGTAGTTAGATGATAGGATAAATGTATTTAATCATAAAATTATTGTAACCGATGTTTGGATTCGAATGGAGCAAAAGTTAAAGGCATAAAGTCAAATTCGGAGCTGCTGGAGTAACCTCCACTAAAAGTAGATTTCCCGGAGTTCTATAAGGAGTTAGGAGCTGAATGTTTTGGAGCAGGTGCAAAACTCAGGAGGCTACAACTTCTTCAACTGGAGCTCAGATTGGGGAAGACTCCTTCTAGGAGTTTCAGGACCGTCAAGTCAGCTGAAATTTTATGGCAGTTTTGGACATCATATTCATTAAGGGTTTCACTTTCTCAAGATGGTTCTTGGAGCAAGTGGGAGCCCTCCTTGTGGTTGTGTGGTTAACCCGTAGTTGACTTCTTGGTTCTTGTGATGGCTCACGAGACCAAGCATAGGTTTTTCATCGGTTGAGGCTTTGCATACTTGTGGTTGTGTTTGCTTGTTTGCTTTTATATATATTTGGAATGTATATAAACTTGCAAATGTTTTTTATAAAACAAAAAATAAAACACAAACCATTTTTTAGAAACTAAATATTTGATTTAGTTTAAAGTTTAAATATGATTTTAAACTAAACACTTGTTTTTATATAAATAACACTAAATAAATGTTATGATTGGTATTTAATTTATGTATTTATTCAATACTAATAATTATATCACCTAGTTATATAATATTAGTCATGAAAATGAACAACTTGCACACACAATAAAAACAAGTATTAAGATTTCAGTTTAAAAATAGTATTTTAACTTGTGCTACGAAGATGAATGCATCTTCCATACACACTTTTTGATCATTGTTATCAAAGACATATACCCTCATAAATTTAAAGTCAATGCCTCCCAATTGGTTGAGATCACTTGCAATTACCTTTTGATCTGCGCGAGACGTAGGTGAATTGTAACCCAATGTGATTATTCTCTATGCGTGAGACCTAGATATATTCTCGCATGTTCTCGCATTAGATGACTTAATCGAGTTAAGAAGGTGAGACCTTGGCTCGAGGCAAGGATGGGACTAAACATGTCAGCTTGACATTGTTTCTCCGATTACAAATGTCATGAGTCCCATATGGTCTAAGAAATGCCACAGTTTTTTTGCATGGGTGAAACGTCACCTACCTATTGATTTTCAATCAAATCTAGCCAGATCATCTGTGTGATGGTGGAACCTCAATGAGGATCTTAGCCTTTCGTAAAATTAATTGTTTTATATAAACTTGGGTAGTTAATTTTAAAAGGATTAATTATCGAAAATACTAAAATTGAACTTTGTAATTTCTATTAATGACATTTATGCAACACAAACCGTAAACAAAAGTTTGCTTCCTTTCCTTGTTAGAAGAAGGCAAACTAAGTCTCGTTTCCTTGTAAGAAAGAGACTTATTCCTATCCTTTCTACTTGTATGAGAAAGCTATAATAGGAAAACTTGAATTTTCCAATTCTACTCAAACTCAATGCACACTTACTCGAGAAATCGTATTGTCTTGTCAAACGGTTAAGTACAATTGCATATACTATTTGGATGACTAGAGAACATGTTTTCTATAGACATCAAATGATACATCTTGAAGCGTCAAGACATAGTATGAGTTTTAATAATTAGAAATGGAAATCTCAATAAATCGTGAAAGAGAAAAGGAAATTAATAGTTATTTTCTAGTAGTTTTCCTTAACTTAATATTTTTCCTAAGATTCTACACGCCCTTTAGGTAATGTAGAAAGAGGAATTGCATGCAAAACTTTCAAGTTAAAGAATGGCATTGATGGCTAGTCCATCATATATATAGTAGAACTTGATGCACTTCTTTAAATAATTAATGCATGTATTACTAGTTCGTGAGCTCACAATAGAGATAATGTTGCAGATCTTTCAAAGAGTAAAAAAGTAACAAATTCGCTACTTGCACTTCATATGGTATAGACACCCCATTATAATGTGTTTTATCCAGTGGGAGGCAATGCATTTTACTACGATATAGACCACATTAATGTTTCTAAATTCATGGGAGCTATGAGTCTTTCACCTTCTGTTTAGTGACCCATTTTATTTCTAGCTAGTCTTGAAATAATACATTACTTTTCACAAATGAAGCATCATAGTTTTATAAGAATCATTGCATATTATTCTATTAGAGAACTTGTCGCTTTTCTAATGTCGCTGTTTGAAATGTTATATGTAAATAACTTATAGAGCACTATTGCTTTATTAACCAATAAAAGTTCTATATTACAGTAATGCAAACGTGATATTAGTTTTGAATTAAATCATATCATATTTGTGACATTGTCATATTATTCATACACATATATGGAAGCATGGTGGACTCATAACCCACTAGTCTCAGGATCGTAACCTGACTCATAATATGCTCACTTGTTTGTATAAAATGCCTGAGTGTTTTTGCCATCACAAGTGGGAGAAATCTTTTCCTTAGTGCAAGGTACAACACATAACAATATGACTAATGGTTTTTCTTAACCGCATGGTAAGAAAACTAATATTCTACTAGGACTTATACACCTCGATGTATGTCGCCTTACTTAGAACTAGTGTCAAGAAATAATGAATACCTACTTCATCATATTCACTAAAAGGTTTATCCAATATGATTGTGTAAGAAGTATGTAATTAACTTGAAATCAAGAGTCGGTGTTCAATAATACTTTATCTAATATGTTTATTTCTTCTAGTAAAGACATAAACATCAGGTCCTTGAACTGTTCAAAGACTTATAAAGTACGCACTTGACTTGGCATGTCTCATAGTCACGACATGTACATGAAGTCATTGAAGTGTTCAAAGACTTATAACGTAAAGTTAGCGATTAACGTGTTATGTCTTCTTGTTAAGACATGTTCATAAAATCCTTGAACTTCTCTAAGACTTCTACGTTATAGCATGCAATTGGCTTGAAATTACTATTAGTGCCATTATGTTTGAAAGTATGTGAGCCAAAGGGTATTAGGTTATCTAAGGAATTGTGATACTGTCTCATAATCCCATTACTCATAGAATACCACATCGCTATGGTATGTCTGATGTATAAAATCCAACTCTGTTGATATTGTTTGATTTTTGATAACTTTAACTACCCTGCCTCTAATCTTATCAAGGTTAACAAAATTGAGTAAAGCCACATGTTTACTCAATATGGTTCCAATCAAGAAGGTAACTAAGACACCATCAGGTTATGAAATAGGAAGAATCCCATTAAGTCTTAACTGAAGTTCTAAATTTGTTGAGATCACGTTAAGCCTGTTATTAGCAAACTAGAGTCAAGAACTGTCAACCTACATTATACATCCTAAACGAGAACAATTTTATTGTTTCTCGACTTGCTGCGTATTTGGAGAAAGTCTCCTTTTACATGAAGCAAGTGGGAGCATCTGTTTTTAGATAAAGTCTCTTCTTACACAACCTTCTGAATGCACTAGCTAATGACATAATAAATGTTGAGACATAGTCCATGAAAGGAAATCATTTTTGAAATTTGATTGATCTTTCACCAATCGGTAAGACTAAGAAGCTAAATTGGTTCTTCTAGGAGAAGACTAATATGGACAAAAATGTACACACATTTAAACGTATGCCTTGTGACAAGGGTTTTACTTATACTCAAGCAACTGACTATGATTAAAGCTTCTTTTCCTTGCAAGCGTTAAATGAATAAAGATATTAATTACCATACTTGATTTTATGAATATGAAATATGGCAATTGGATGTCAAAACTCCTTCTTGAATGATTACCTTTGTGAGGACGTTGTGTAATCAAAAGGGTTTATATATCCAAGTTATCTTTAGAAAATGTGCAAGCTGTAAAATCCAAGTGGATTAGAGCATGCATCTAGGAGCTGGAATCTTAAGTTTAAATTAACAATTTGATTTTGATTGAAACAAAGAGATCTCCTGAGTACACCTTAAAGCTAGTCGGAGCATTATGTTTTGTCTTTCTTATATCTTATATGTTGTCAACATATTGGAAATAATATTTCACCTAAGCTAGATTTTAATCCTTAGTTTGGAATAATATTTCTATCGACAAATATAAGAAATAAAACATGCAACCTTGGAGCATACGTTTACTAAGATAAACATATATGATTAATAAGTCTAACATAACATGACACATCATTAAGCAAGACTCAAGTTCTATCTCACCTGATGAGTTAAACACATGTTTGAAAACGTTTGGTTCAGCTAAAGTTTTCATTATGTATATCATGATATGTATTAGACTAATTCTAGCACTTGCATGAATGCAAGATGAACCTACAACCATAGTAACTAAGTGAAAGTCATTAGACTATTATTGAAAGAACATTCTAAAAGGCCTTTTAAGGATTAAAGACATGTTTATTGTTTACGGATTTTAATAAGGAGATTAGTGTTGAGTTTATACACTAATGCTTATTTTGATTGAGATGATCCATCCTAGTCATACGCAGGATTTTTCATTCATAAATGATAATACTATTGACTAGACATGCTTGATTGAAAGCATTGTTTGTACTATCCCCCCCCCCCCCCCCCCCCCCCCCCCCCCCCCCCCCCCCCCCCCCCCCCCCCCCCCCATTAATGAAAAAGAATACTTTAACAGTCTGGGAACTTTAAGAAACCCTTCTCATATAGTTAGGGTTTTGCTTGCTTAAACAACTATGTAATGTATGTGGCGATGCTAGTATTATGTATAGTAGCACTTAAATGCACTATACAAAATGACAAGCCATCGTATTATTCAAACCTTCAACTGCTTGTGAGTTTTGAAACAAGTATTCTCGAAAGGTCACTCATATGACAGCTTAGGTGGTACCTTTTAGCAAAAGTCAATGTCTTGTCTCAAACATGTTTATAATGAAAGGACATTGAACTTCGACTGCTAGTATCACATGGATACAGTTTTTAGTATTGGATAATGAAACGTTAAGCAGTTGTATTAAGCACATGTAAATTGATATACCTGGTATGAATCGTCGTCATTTTCTACAACTGTGTTCTAAATTAGTCATTTTACTTCCATGAATAATTTATTTAATCTAAAATCGTCCATTGTCAATTAATGAGCCGGGAGAATCCTTGAAAATAAGCCAAATATTGATGTTTTGGTCATGTTCCCATTATGGTATGAATATTACCACCAAACTTATATGTTGTTCATTGGATGAACATTGGACTGACCCAACCTACGAGAATTCAATACATGGATTGATGTCAATAGTGAATCTCGCAAGTGGTTTTGTCTCTCATCCTTAGACTTGAGATGCAAGTAGGTTTTGGGTATGTGGAATGTCAATCTTTGATATGGTTAAACGCTGACATGAACAAGGCTGTTATAAAAACCATCTTCAGGAGCGATGTGAAGCACATGACGGACACGTGTAGTCAAAATAGGATTTGTTCCTCCACATGTTTTGGAGTTAGATACTACTAGGCCCCTCGATGATTTGAACAGATGTATGTGTGGCCGCACCCAGATGTAATTAAGATGATACTTGATTAATTTGGTAATCTAGTTCAATGTATATATCAAGAAACAGAATGTTAAACGTTAAAATGAATCATGATCCATATTTAATGTTCAACATTGTATTTGTAACAAAAGGATGATTGATATCTAAACCATTTAAACAAGATGTTTAAGAAACAATCCTCGTATATTTCTAGAGGAATTGGCGTGTTGCTAGACGCTAACATTTGCTTGTATTATTACTTGATTATTATGACGTACACAAGTGGGAGCTGTTGGAGTATGCTCGTGTCATAAGAAATAATTATACGGCTAGACACATGTGAGCCTATGGGGTCACACACATATACATAGAGGTACCACTTTATGTATCGTGTTTATTGTTTTTATGATATATAAATAACTTACGTAACCCGAGATCAATATCGGGCTTCTTAATACTAAGCTTGTCCTTAGTTTAATTGGAATTAACAATCAAAAGGGCAAGCCCATTTTGAAGCCCATATCTTGCCGGCCATTATGGAAATTAACAAGGAAGAATAGGTTTTGAATTAGTAAATATATATTTACTTGATGCTTATCATAATGTGATAACAACTTACTAATAAAAATGTTCATACTTTCTCTCCTTGTTGACAAAGTAATGGCAAACAAATAAAAACCATCTAGATTTTTATTTTCTTTGATCTTCTAGCTTTATCTATTGTAGTTAAAGGCTTTACGAAGGGTTACGGGTTGTAAGACTAGCATCTACGAGTATACGGTGACGTGTAGTGTAGATTAACATAGAGGTGATCTCCATTGATCACTTGGTTTCTTGGGTAAATCGTGTATATGTGAAGGTCACCATTTGTTTCTACTGATCACGCTTCAAAGGTATAACCATTATTGTTTTTATTTTGATTAATCATATGACTCTATGGATCCGGTTATAGGTTATTGATCCGCTGCGTTTTTCATTTAATAATATGTCTATATACCTATAAAGTCTTGATAGAAAGTTGGGTCAATGACTCTCCCCTTGTGAACAAACCTTGTTTTAAGGGTTCTATAGATTTCCTTCAGTTCCTCATATTTGTTGGGATCATTGTAAATTTTTAGGGCATATGCAATTGTTTTCTGATGATCATGTTGGTATTCGCTTGGCATTTTGGTACCTATGTATTTTATAGTGATTTCAATAAGAGAAAAATAAAATATAATGAAAA
>BQNB010183276.1:0-12419 GCA_026074375.1 Tanacetum coccineum | reverse complement strand
GTAAAACAATGTTAGTTCTAACAACCTTCCCATCTGCTTACTCTGCTTCATAAATAGTGTCTAGTGCATTAGGGGTAATATAAATAAAGGGATTAAATGCAGTAGACACAAATCTTTTCTCAGCACCCGAATCAAATAAAATACTAACGTAGTGATCGTTAATTAAGAACGTACCCGTAACTACATTCAGATTCTGTTGAGGGTCTTCAGTTCTCATAACATAAGGTCTCCCATGAGCACCCTTGTTCTGTTGATCCTTCTTCTTGGGACAATTTTTTCTATAATGTCCTTTCTCTCCACATCCGAAACAAGTCACATTTTGTAGGGAGTTAACTCTGGCTGCTCGAGCCCTAGCTCGACAGTCTTTCTCATGATGCCCAATTCTATGAATATACCACATCTGGGAGGTCACGGGCCAAAATGGTGTAGCCTACACTTGTTTCAAAGTGGTGAATTTCTAGCATAGCCTCTACCCTAATCTAGGGCTGCCACATAAGCTTTATCAGCTTCCTGCCTCCTGTTCTGCTGCTGATGATGGGTATTGTTGTTGTTGTTGTTGTTCCTTTGGTGATCTTCCAATTTTTTTGTTGCTTTCCCCAATTCTTGTGGGCTTAGCTTGTATTGCTAGTTCAACCAACTCACGAGCCATATTAATAGCTTCATGAAGATTCACAGGATTAGAATAGGTGACATTCGCTTTGACTCTCTTAGGAAGTCCCCGAACATAACGTTCAATCTTTTTTCTTTCTGGCGTAACCAAATCAGGACACATCAATGCTAGCTCATGAAAACAATTATTATATCCTCCAATGTCATCCCCTTTCAGGGTAAGCGTCCACAGTTCCTACTCCATCTTCTGAATATTAGTCCCTTGGCAGTATTCAGTAGTCATGATGTGTTGTAGTAAGGTGTGTGATTTTATGATTTTAAGTTTTAAATTTATATTTTGCCGACTTTACCAAAAACAACACTTTAACGGGCAGTGTACCCGGTCAGATGGGAGTTTCGTGGTAAGTAGGGTGTCGATCACTAAGAGCGAGAAACAATCTTTTAATTTATTAATATTTTGGTTATCTAAACTAAGTTAATTCTATTCTATGTTAAACCTATGCTAAACCTATGTTAATCCTAAATCTAACGGATAAGGGGGTTTTCAGCCTGAGAGACTGGCACGGGTTTTGTGGTGACTAAAATCAACTTAAGACACTAAAACACACGTAAGCAAATTGACAGAAGATAAAAGAGCGGTCTAGCCAAATATAAGAAAACTGTATTAACCATTATTAATCCAATCAGAACGTTGGTTTGTTTATTTAGTGCAATGATTACTTATCTCGAGGCGGCATATCATTCTTAAGACTTAGGCGATACTTCTTCCTAAGACCTAGATATGAAGAATTCTGTCACAATTAAACGTATCCGCATAAAGCATCCTTATTTGCTGATTATAATCTATCTTAGGGATTAAAGCAATGGTGATCTTGTTAAACCCTAGCTCATAGAGACTTTACCCACTTACTGCTTAAAGGTAATTCATACACTAGTAGTCCACTAACCAAGTCTTTACCAATTAATTAAGAACGTACTCGTTGATCCCAAGGGTCACCTGCCGGTCCAACTAAGCTCACAATCTAAGGGCAAAGATAGGTTATTATTTGTGATCCTATTGGTCTAGATGTATAAATCACTATATGGAGAGCCATCCCGGCATCTAGATTACTTGGTCCGTATCACTAGATCCAGTTGAATGATAGGTCGCATACAAAAGCACGTAAACAAGTATAAACTGATAAACATAAACAAGCAATCAATGATAAATTAAGCAATCGAGATAAACAAACCAAACATTCAGATCTTCATAATAATGGCTAATACCCGAAGGTTATGCCTTCAAACGTCATAATCAATACAAGAATAATAATTTAGATAAGGTAAACTAACCGAGTTAACGAATGATACCAAAAACTGAACGATTACAAGAGTATAGGAGATTACAAGTTGATTCCTATGGAACTAATTACGTTGCAAGACCTCTTCTACTCTTCTTCTCCTCTGAAAATCGACTTTTATGGTTTAGGTATCAAAAATATGATTTATCACCCTGAAAACTCGTTTTTGAGTTTCTATTTATAAGGTCTGGAATATGGTCGATACGGCTTATTAACTAAGGTCAATACGGCGTATCGGGGGTTTCTTGGAGTAGGGACCACGTTTGATATCTTCCAGAATATTTTATTTCCATAGCTTGAATACGGCGTATTGGTCTTCCCTGGATACGGCGTATTGATCTTGTTTTTCACACACCTTCTCACTAAGAAATACTCTCTTATCTACTGATCTTTCTCTCTATTTCTTGCATACTATTTCTTAGCTTCTTATAGGTAATTTACTTCAAGGACGAAATTACCAAGCTTTCATCACCGTGACGATCAAAGTAACCAAGTACCTGCATTAAGTCTACAACACAAAATTTAGAATCTGAGCCAAGTAAACAAACAATTCCATAACTCACAAGATTCCACATTGTTTCTTGACCATTACATTGTAGTTTTCAGACCATTCATAATTTTTATTAAGTGTAGTTTTGCGTGAATCGATTCTACCTAACCACGTGAGAAAGAATCTATCATTTAGCTTTGTATTATTAAAGAGGTGTAACCATCGTTGTGAGGCTTCTCCGCCGGTCAAAAAGGAGATTGGTGACTAGTGTTTAACAAACTCTCGAGTAGGTGACTCAGGGAGTAGAGTAGGGCAAGTAAGGTGTCCTTATAGCCAAACCACTATAAATACTTGTGTCCTGGTTATATCTCTCTAACTCTTTCCTTTACTTACTTTTACATTTCACGAACCAAAGATCAACATCAACTCATTTCATACACATTTTTTCAAGCAAAATTTTAAAAAGATAACAAATCAATCAAGAAAAATATTCAACCCCCCTTCTAGTTTTCCATAATTGGCATCAAGAGCTAGGTTACCAAAGTTTTTAAAATAAATTGTATTTTAAATCTTTAAAACGATTATGGATTCGGAAAACTACATTGAAGGTCAATCTATGCAACGACCACCTCTATTCGAGGAAAACTGTTTTATATACTGGAAAACCCGTTTTGAAACTTATGTGAAATCTAAAGATATTGATCTTTGGTATATTATAGCTCATGGTAACTATAAACCTACCATTAAAGATAAATATGGTAAAGATATAGCTATTCATATTAAAAAATGTTGATGAAAAACCACAAGAAAATATTCCAAAAATGGACAAGCAAAAATGGTTTTATACAATGCTTTACCTAAAAATGAATACGATAGAATTTTCATGTGCGATACCAACTCAAAATATTTGGGATTCATTCATACTACACATCAAGGGCAACAAACAAGTTAAAGATAAAAAAATAGTCTTTTGACAAAAATATGAAGAGATTCTCTATAAACCGATGATGAAACTATTGATGTAGTCTTTTCTAGATTAATACAATTCATTACATCACTCCAAAGCACTTGATGAATCTTTTTCAATTCCTATATGTTAAGGAAATTCCTAGGCTCTCACCCTCCAAATGAGTCCCTTAGAGACGGCGATTGAAGAATCCAATGACCTACTTAAAACTAACCTAGACGAACTATCGGCATCCAAATCTCTATGAGGTAGTACTTGAGAAGGACTTGGAAAGTGAAAAGAAAAAGAAAGAAAAAGTAACAAATCTCTTGCCCTAAAAGCAAGACAAGCTTAAGTGATGAGGAGGATCCTTCCTCGGATAGTAACGTCGATGAAATGCAAGGCCGTTAGATTTCAGAAAAGTTCTTAGAAGATAGAGGAAATTTGTTCCGACAACCATACGTGACAAGAAGAAGCTTGCCGAAAGGCCAAGGAAGGACAAGAAAAGAAGACCGAAGTGCGTTCAAGTGAGCGATCCTAACAACCTCCTTAGTGATTTACCAAAGAATTCTTTCAACTATCAAAAGTGCGTTCGTGGTGGTTTTGAATGATAGCGAGAGATAGAAGAAAGAGAATATTGTCTCATGGCACACGAAAATGAGGTATTATCTGATATACCCTACTATAGTAGCTCATCATTAGATAATGAATCAAGGCAAAATGAGTATGATAAATTTTGCAAAGCTAGTCTTAGGATTATTAACAAAAATAACCACCTAAAGGCTAAAAACGAGTTACTCCAAAGGAATGTTGATGAACTTAAAAATCAAGCTAAGAACTATTATGAGAAAAAAGAAATAAGTAACAAATGTGATGTTTGTAACAAACTTGAAATTGAAATTAACTCTCTAAAACTGAAACTAGCTAGTTTCGAAAATAGTAGTTCATCCTTGCGTAAAATGGTCGAAATGCAAAAACCGTCAAAAGACAAATGTGGATTAGGATACACAGAGAATATAGCTTGCTCTAGCAACACTAAAATCAAAAATTTGGGTCCTCAAATTCAAGAAATGCCCTCTGTAGAACCGGCATTGCCGGTTCCATTGACAACAGAACCGGCTTGTTCAGACGAACAGCACCGGGTATCTGTTGACAGTGCAGAAAATGGGAAAATACTTGAATCTAACATCATTAAGAAAAATGACTCCGTTTTAATAACCAAAAAGTCTATTTTAGGCACACCTAGAAATAGCAAACAACCACCAATCTTAAAACTTGGTCAAGGCCATGGAAAGAGTAGGATCCAAACGCCCCATAAAATGACCCATAGGAGATCTAGTACTTTGTACCCTAAGAGTAACTATCACCAAGTCGGTTGGGATTATGAAACTCAACAAGAGCAATTATTTCGACCACCAATGTACAATCAATGGAGTCCTTATCCTCCATTCCCTTATAGGGATCAACCAAACGGTATGCATAACATTAACGGACCCATGAGATATTGGGGACCGAATGCTTGAGTTGTTCTATAAATTTAGGTACGTCAAAAGGTCAAACTTGAACCGGATGAATGGATCAAAGACAGCGGGTGTTCAAGACACATGACGGGTAACAAGAAACTCTTCTCAACCTACAAAGAAATTGACGGAGGTAATGTGTTGTTTGGTGGTAATACTAAAAGCAAGATCATCGGTAAAGGTACGATTACTCATAACTCCCTCTCTATTCATGATGTTAGTCATATAGAAAACCTTAGCTTTAATCTTCTTAGTATTAGTCAAATATGCGATAAAAATCCCAAGTATTATTTAGCGAACCGGTATCAAAAAATTCTCAAAGCCGCATAACCATAGGAAAAGGAATTAGGAAAAATAGCCTTTACATAATGAAAATGGGGAACTCACCGAAGGACACCCTTTGTTTAACCTCAATAGATGATACTTCGACCCTATGGCATCGAAGATTGGGTCACGCCAATATGCGACTTTTACAATCGCTATCATTTAAAGAGCTAGTTAGAAACTTACCAAAACTAAAATTTAAAGCCTTTTGTGACGCTTGTAACATCGGAAAACAAGTACACGAAAGCCATAAGGCTAAAAACATGGTTTCAACTACTAAGTGTCTAGAACTTTTACATATGGACTTGTTTGGTCCGTCGGCCGTTCAAAGTTATGGAGGAAACTTCTACACCTTGGTCATTGTCGACGACTATTCAAGGTATACTTGGACAAGATTTCTAAAACATAAAAATGAAGCTTTTGACCACTTTGAAATTCTAAGCAAAAAGATTCAAGTTCAAAAGGGTTGCCCCATTATTTCAATCCGCACTGATCATGGTCGGGAATTTGATAATGAAGTACAATTTGGAGCCTTTTGTGATGCTAACGGCATTACCCATAACTTTTCGGCTCCTCGTACTCCACAATCAAATGGGGTAGTAGAACGTAAGAATAGAACCTTACAAGAAATGGCTAGAACAATGCTAAATGAACAATCAATTCCTCAAAAATTTTGGTGTAATGCCGTGGACACCTCCACCTACATTCTAAATAGAATTCTTATTAGACCTTTCCTAGGAAAAACTCCTTATGAGCTCTTCAAAGGTAAAAAGCCATCTCTAGAACACTTTAAAGTATTTGGTAGTAAATGCTTTATTCTTAACACCAAAGATTATCTAACAAAATTTGATCCTAAATCAACCGAAGGTGTATTTCTAGGATATTCTCCCAATAGCAAAGCTTACATAGTTCTAAATAAAGAAACCATGAAAGTAGAAGAATCTCTCAATGTTAAGTTTGATGAAACTCCCCCTCCTAAATCATCACCATTAGTAGATGATGATATTCTTGAAAATGATATCATAGAAGACCAAGATAAAGACTTAGAAATCAAGGAAAATGAACCATTAAACAAAGAAATCTCAAACATCAAAAGCTCTAAAGATCATACCCTAGAAACCGTCATAGGAAATCTTAATGAAAGATCCCTAATATCTCAAGTCCAAAATCAAAGCAACTTCTTCTGTTTCGTATGTTTCGTAGAACCTAAAAATATTAAGGAAGCCATACAAGATAAAAGTTAGAGTATGACTATGCAAGAAGAACTAAATCAATTTAAAACAAATGATGTTTGGAGTCTCATTCCCCCTCCTAAAAACCAAACCATCATAGGTACAAAATGGGTATTTAAAAACAAACTTGATGAAAATGGAATTGTATCTAGAAACAAAGTAAGACTTGTAGCTCAAGGATACAATCAACAAGAAGGAATAGATTTCGATGAAACCTATGCCCCCATGGCAAGATTAGAATCTATAAGAATTCTTCATGCGTATGCTTGTGCTTATGACATCAAACTCTTTCAAATGGATGTCAAAAGTGCTTTTTTAAATGGTTTTATAAACGAAGAAGTCTATGTTGCTCAACCCCTGGATTCGTAGATTTTGAAAAACCCAACCACGTTTTCAAACTTAAAAAGGCTCTTTACGGTCTCAAACAAGCACCCAAAGCTTGGTATGACAGACTTAAATCCTTTCTCTTAGATCACTTGTATACCATGGGATTAGTAGATAACACTTTATTTACTAAAAAAAGAAACTCACATATCATCATTGTCCAAATCTATGTGGACGACATCATTTTCGGATCAACTTGTCAAGAGCTTTACGATGATTTCTTGAAAATCATGCATGATGAGTTTGAGATGAGCAAGATGGGTGAATTGAATTTCTTCCTCGGTCTACAAATCAAACAACTTGAAGATGGAATATTCTTTAACCAATCTAAATATGTCAAAGAAATGCTTAAAAAATTCGGTCTTGAAGACTCCAAACCAATCAAAACACCCATGTCATCCGAAACCAAACTCACCCGCGACAAAGACGGTGAACCCATTGATGAAACTAAATATCGTGGCATGATTGGCAGTTTACTCTACCTAACGGCCAGTCACCCGTACATCATGTTTAGCGTTTGTCTTTGCGCCCGTTTTCAAGAAGCACCAAAAACTTCCCACTTTGAAGCCGTAAAAAGAATCTTTTGATACATCAAAGGTACATCCCATCTAGGCCTATGGTATCCCAAAGGAACCGGCTTAGAAACAATCGTCTATGCCGATTCTGACCATGTGGGAGACTACGTCGATCGCAAAAGCACTAGTGGTGTATGTACATTCGTGGGTTGTTGTCTTACCTCATGGTTCTCCAAGAAACAAACTGCCTTAGCCATCTCTACCACCGAAGCAGAATATGTCTCCGCCGAAAAAGCATGCCAACAAGCCTTATGGATGAAACAAGCTCTAGTGGATTATGATATAAAGTTAGATGATATACCCGTTCTTTGCGACAACAAAGGAGCAATTGACCTAAGTAAAAATCCTGTTCTTCACTCTCGCACCAAACATATAGAAATTCGTCACCACTTCCTTCGTGACAATGTCCAAAAAGGAAATATCACTATAGAGAAAGTCAACTCCGAAGATAACATTGCCGACATCTTAACCAAACCTCTTAAAAGAGAACCTTTCAATCTTCTCAGACTAGGACTTGGCCTCATGGAACCAAACGCTTAATCTCAACAATTTCTTTTGAGTCAAAACATTTTCTATTGATTAATACAAATAAATTTTTTTCTATGCTACTTGAACGTATTCAACGAAACACATGGTCAATATGTCGTTTCAAACACGTTCAATTGTAGCTATATTAAAAGGAGGCTTAGGGTTTTTCTTGTAAAACTAATTTTTCACTTCTGAGTCGAGAAAAACCGCACCTCTAACATATCATGAAAATTTCTTCTTCAAAATTTTTCAGGTCGGCGGTGCCATTCGTCTTTCAAGCCGGTGCCCTTCGTCGAATAGCACCGGCAGAACCGCCTGAACAGTATAATTTAAAAAAAAATACGAATTTCACAAAATCCTTTTCAAATTTTCCCTCCTTGTCACATCAATCAACTCCTAATAGTAGAAGTTGACCTAGGGCATATTCTAATCATTGTTTTATATCTAAACCAACAAGTAATGCATTAAAATCACCTCAAACTTCCTTCTATAAATAGGACTTGATTCTTGCATTTCTCTTCACCATCATTCTTCTCCAAAAATGCCTAAAGATAACAAAACTAACCTAAAAAGGACCGCTCGAATAAGCGTTAGACCTTGTTGCTTCAACAATCCGAGGACATCATCACCTCCCTACCAACCTCTCTCACCTCCATCGGACTATGTATCGGGACCTCCACCAACTACCCCAACTTCCCAAACTTCTATTCCACATGTATCACCAACTAGCAACAATGACAATCTCTTGCTTACTCCTAAGTCAACACCTCCACCATTATCTTTGCCACCTCCGGCACCGACTCAACCTTCAAAACTCACATCCCCTCTAGCTATCAATCTTGACCCAAATGAACTATTGTTTTCTACTCCGCCTACCTCTCCTCAAGCTTTTCTCAACTCTCTCGAGGATCTTCCACCCGCAACAACCAATCCTCCACCTCCTCGTCCATCATTTGACACCATTGAGCATCTAGCTGACGAACCACCTCCCATTCCACCTATTGATTCATCTTTTCCCTCTCCCACTCCGAACATGGAACCACCTATCCCACCATTTCTACCGCAATGTTCACCAAATATACCTTCTAACGTCCCACCACTTCCGCCACTAGGACCTAACAATCCTTTTCCCATGCTTACTCATGAAATGTTTTATGAACATTGCCAACAAACTCAAGTCATCGTCGACAACTTCTAAGGAGAAGCGAGATTCATTTTTAATCACATTCTCAACCGCCTAAATGTTCTCGCGCACAATTACTAGAAATAGGCCTAGAATGCTAGAATAAAATAGTTGATTCGTTAAGAATCTCTTGCTCTTTGTTGTTTTAATGTAATATCTTTAAATGATTCATTATCTTAAATGAATGTTATCTGTTGTTGTCATATGAGCATTTTTCTTGTTTAAATTTCGTAGACATTGACTTTTTAGTCAGCCGGTTCTGTTTGATAACAAGCCGGTTCCTTTCCAGGAACTGCACCGGCTAGCCGGTACAACAGAAGACATTTTTAGTTTTTAGCTGTCTAACTTTTCTTTATAGGTACTCACATAGCAAGGGGGAGTATGTCCCATTCTATTTAACCTATTTTTTGCAGACATCTATGCACCTCTTAAGGGGGAGTTAACCATTTCTCGGGAAATATAGACTAACCTATTCCATCTTTTTGTTTCGACAAAAAGGGGGAGAAGAGACCAATTGATTAAAACTAACTAAAATTCAGTAATAACTAGCTCTCAATCAATTTTAAACTTTGGGTTTTGTCATCAACAAAAAGGGGGAGATTGTTAATACAAATAAAACGGTAAAAACGCTTATTTCTATTCCGCGATCTTCATTGTTTTATTGATGACAAAACTTGAAGTAACATTATACAAAAACCCTCTCTAAAAACACAAGCTTTCACAAAAACACAAAGTGACATAAAAATGTGTATACATTATTTTATGTAAACCAAAATTATACACAAAAATGTTTTCTAATTTCCCATCTAATTACATCATGCATGACCTAATCAAATGCAGCAAATCCAAGGAAAATCTCACAAGATTACACAATATTTTTCAAGATCTTAAGAATCAAAATTTAGATTTTGTTTATGTTGGCCGGTTCCATTGTTTTTGGCTGCCGATTCTGTTCTCCAATGGCACCGGCGGAACCGGGCTACAGTAATATTTTTGGCTATAAATACCAAGCCATTTCTCATGTTTTCACACACCTTCTCATCAAGAAATACTCTCTTATCTACTGATCTTTCTCTCTACTTCTTGCATATTTCTTCTTAGCCTCTTGTAGGTAATTTACTTCAAAAAGGGAATTACCGAGCATTCATCCGAGATGATCAAGTTCCGAGTACCTTGCATTCGATCTCCATAACTCTTTCAAGATCACATTGCCGAGCCTTGACCATTCCTTTGTAGTTGTTAGTCCATTCATCATTTGTATATCAAGTGTAGTTGTGTTGATTCGATTCTACCGTGTGAAGAATCCATTATTTAGCTTTGTATTATTAAAGAAGTGTAACCATCGTTGTGAGGCTTCTTCGCCGATCAAAAGGAGATTGGTGACTAGTGTTTAACAAACTCTCGAGTAGGTGACTCGGGGAGTGGAGTAGGGCAAGGAAGGTGTTCTTGTAGCTGAACCACTATAAATACTTGCGTCCCGGTTATATCTCTCTAACTCTTTCTTTTACTTACCTTTATATTTGAACAAACCAAGATCAACATCAAGTCATTTCACACAAAGTTTCAAGCAAAATTTTAAAAAGATAACAATTAATCAAGAAAACTATTCAACCCCCCTTCTAGTTTTCCACATCTCATTTTTGCAATATAAGTAAAATACTGAATCTTCTATACAAATTTAAGGAATCATTACTATAACTCGATTTTAGCCATTATTTGTGAATCAAAATTTTGGATTATAGCTTTGTTTACTATTAAATGATGTGTACTTGTGAATCAAATCAAAAATATGAATCAAATTATGCTCAAAACATAGATTTCTCAATCTTCTTTTTTTTTTTTTTTTTTTATTTTTTTTATCTCAAAATAAAAACCTTCTCAATAGAACCGGAGCCTATATATATATATATATATATATATATATATATATATATATATCGTTAAGTAATAGTAGAAATATATGATAAATGCATGTATACTTCTTCTTGATGAGTGCTCCCCCTTATTTGAGGCATCAACGTATTATTGAAAACCTACAAAAAATGTTAGTACAAAACTAAATACTCTGTTGGACGAGTATATACAACTAAATGTGTACAAGATGCACTTTTTAAGTGCTTGTCGGAAGCTCCCCCTTGTTTGGGACACCAAGGAATTGAGTTATGGAAGTGTACTATAAAACACAGTTAGTAGACAAGCACACATATACATAATAACGATGATAGTTATGTATGTAACAAAAAGTAGATATAGAATAATAGTATTTTGATCCTAAGGTTTAAGATAATGTTTAGGAGCAAGTAGCATAACTAATAGATAAAGTACTAAAGGTTAAAAATCAAAAAAAATTGAATTTTGGCGTCTGCTAGGGACGGATCTACCAAAAGCACTGACGGATCCACCATCCTTGGATCCGTCGATCGCAAAGACCATCAAAAATAGGCAGAACCCAGTTTTGTAGCCAGAACCTAAAGCACTTAGCATGTAAACACTTAAATCATGAACAATAGCAAGTAAGAGTAAAAAAAATAACATACAAAATCATAAATATGTTAAGCATCATGATAGCAAGTGTCAAAAATAATAATCTCATATAGTAAGATAGCAAAATTATTAATTATGATACCAAAAGTACATATAGTAATATACTATCAGGGAACATGATATGCATGTCTTAGGTATGAGTACTCTAAAGTATGACACTTTCAAGAAATGTTGGAAACTAGACACATGCAATTCTATTTAAAAAAATAAAAACCTAGATAAAAAGAACCAAGACACATGCTCGATGACTAAGACTCAATTGACACCAAATTTATCCAACCAATCACACAACTTTAATAAACGAGAACAAAATTCGTTATAGTTTGACACACCATTGTTATAAGAACGACTTCATCCAAGATGTCATTCGGATAAGGAGTAGTATCGTTTTTAGAACGACATGTTCCTTAAGAAATCATTATCTACCAAAGATGATGATTTGAGTTCGGATAGACTTTCGTCAAGGGTTGTAATGAGAGATTCCTAAATCCTCAAGGTTTCTTTGGTAAGCATTATGTATGCTTTTCATGTGTGGGGTTCTAGGAAAAATATTGTTGTAAGACTTTGGATCGAACTAAATATTGATGATAAAGGTGATATGGAAAAACATGATTTGAATACTTAGTGTGTTTGATTTGTTGATAAGACATATTCTAAGTATGTTCTTAGAATAATAATAATAATAATAATAATAATAATAATAATAATAATAATAATAATAATAATAATAAAATAAAAGTTATG
>BQNB010183274.1:0-12419 GCA_026074375.1 Tanacetum coccineum | reverse complement strand
TGCTATACTTGACTATGTTGGTACACCATCACCCATTTCTTTTCTATCTGCATTCCTTGTTTGACTCACTGGCACTTGAGAACTAGTAGAAGGTTGATTTGTAGGTTGAGTATGAGTTCTTTTTTGTGGACTAATTCTTTCTGTTTATACTCTTCTCCTTGTCCATCTAGTATGGGATGAACCTTGACTGACAACACCTGCACCACATGGATCACCTGCACCACCTTCACCAACAGCAGTAGACAAACCTATAACAACACCAGCACCTGATCCACTTGAACCATCTTGACCAACTACAGGTTCTGTTTGTTGTGCTTGCCTAGATGCACTACCACTGCCTTATGCATTGTTGCCACCTACATCAAAAAAATTGAAAAAAATAAAAATCATTGTAACCTGTTCGATGATGTTTACATCAAAGACACACTTATAGCTTGAAGCTGAAATAACTACCTATTGTTGCCTTTCGACCCTGTCCTTTACATGTTGCCTTATTGTGTCCAATGTTTCCGCATGATTGACATGTAATGGTTCTTCCTTTCCTGCTCGGTTTACCATCTTTCACAAATGGTTCATCCTTATGTTTGGACCTCTTTCTTTTCTTCTTTGGTCGGCCTACCTGGATATGATGCTTGGGTGGCAAAAGTGTTGTTGGACATGTGGACTTCTCCCAGTAGTTGGTCCCATAAATTGGTTGTATCTTGTAAGAGTATGTTTCCTTCCATATACTCAGCCAATAACAAGGATTTACCCAAGTTTCTAAGGGTGGTGTCACCCGATCATTCAGAGCCATATTCCAACAAGCTGCAACAACATGCTTACAAGGAATCCCTGTCAATTCCCATTTCCTACATGAACATGTCATACTCACTACATCCACAACACACTGATTACCAAGTAAACCCGAAACTTGATACTTATTTGCTCCATTCCATTGCACCTTTATCAAATGAGCTTCTTTCTTGATGGATTCCATGATTCTTGTTACAGTAGGGGTCAAAGGACCAATACATTTATCAATCACACCTTGTACATTCACAATTCTCTTCATGCAATACTCCCTGATGTACTCTAAAAGTGTGATCACTGGCTTGTCCCTACCTCAAACTATTTTACCATTAAAGACCTCACAGATGTTGTTGAGAAATAAATCAGATTTGGCTTTACCTACAAATAAAAAAAATACAATATCATTTAATGCTATACAACTATACCTAATACTCATAAATATAAAAGCAGTAAAAAACTGTGATGGCATTAAGAAAATTACACAGTTAGTCCCAGCATTTATGTGTTACCTGAAAAATGAGATATAGCCCAATGTTCTACTGGTATCTTGTTCAACCATTCATGTGCCTTAGGATTCTTCGTCTTAAGTTCCAACATACACTTTTTAAAATCCCTAACATTTGTAGCAGATGCATCTCTCTACAACAAATCCTTGTATGCTTGTCCACACCAACCCTGCTTCATGTTTTTGTAACACCCCCAAATCTGGGTAGCAGCGGAATGTTGAATATCTGAGGGCGTTACTTCATAGATCAATAGCACAAGATATAAGAATGACCACTAACGTGTCGTTTTAAATAGATACACTGGATTAACAAAATACTTGTTCATTACATAAGCTCATGGCTTCAGATTGTTTGACAATATAAGTAAAGATTTTGGTTTATAACAAATGTTCCCAAAATGTAATACGCCCAAATCTTTAGTATTGACTCTTTCCCAAGAGTGACCCAAATGTATCTGAGTACCCCGTGCCTTATTGACCTGAGAAAACATGCTAAAAATATTAACATAAAGTTGGTGAATTCATAGGTTTATGTAAATCAATAGTAGGACCGCAAGATTTCCAAGTGTATGATTAAGCAACAAATGCAAACATCATAAAAAGTAATTACGTTCTCCTAAGCTCATGACACTGAAGCTCGACATGTATGAATGCAATATATTGCCAATGAATGCCCGTGAATGATGTTCTAACCCGCAACATCCCAAATCCGACATGGTATACGTTCGTTCCCGGTGATAGCTAATCACCCAAACGGGGATTGTCAATCCCAAATAGATCTATTTATAACATTCGCGCTCACAATCCAGTAATTGACAGTTCATGATAAAGGGCTCAGTGGGTTATCGCTACTTAGGCAAACACGTAATCATAGTATAAAATGTACACTTGCGTCCAATTTGTAAAACAAGCATGTTCTCACCCCAAAGATGTAAATCATTTAAATAATTGTAAAACATGGGGCTATGAACTCACCTTAGTAAATAGTCCTCTGAAAATGATAATAGATATCCAAGTATGAATCACACCGTCAAATACCTAAGTAAATACGGCCAGTCTTAGTCTACAAATTTAGGCTAAAGACTCAATGTATAAACTACAATAAATTGCTAGTTTATATATACTGTTATCACTTGTGTGGTGGTGTACGTGTTTAATGTATTTGAAATTGTTGATGGCTCTTGGAAAGGTATACGATTTCACACGTTCTAGTATATATATAAATGTTATTAATAAATATTCGTATTTATTAAATCGGAGGTTTACTTGTATAATATCCGAATATAATTTGTCCGATTCGCTGAGTGTTTATAAAATCACCTTGTTTATAATTTACCTTGAGTCTTTATGTAATTATAAAACAGCCCCCTTCAGTTTATGAAAATGTAATATTTACACTTTAGACCCCTAAGTTTCCAAAATTACATTTTTAGTCCTCTAACTTTACAATGTTCAATTTAGGTCCTATAATGTTTGAAACAGTCCCCTTGAGTTCCAGGAATGACAGAACAGTCCCTCAATTTACTAAAATAGTAAATTGGCAGTTTTAAACCCTTAAGTTTCTAAATTAACACATTTTGTCCCTTAACTTATAAAAATCGCATTTTAACTACAATTAAGTTCTAACAAGTGAATGATTTCATTAAGCTCCAATAGCCATATAAGCCTGTCCCAGATTATAAATAAGCTTGGGAGAGCTTATTTTGGCTTTATGGACCTTATTGGGCCGTTAAGGTCCAATAAGTGGTTTTAGAGGTCCGATCAAGTTTTAAAAAGCACTAAAGCACTTGTTAAGCTTATTTAAGCTAAATAAATCAGTTTGGCTTATTAATAAGCTTGGATGAGCTTATTTTGAGCTTATTGGGCTCGTTGGCCCAACAACCTTTACCGAAAGTTTTCAAAAAGGTTCATTTAGGTTTCCTATTGATTTCAACTTATTTTCTTTATTTTATAATCTCAGTTAAGTCTGTTTGGCTAAAAAATAAGCTCGGGCGAGCTTATTTGAGCTTATTCGAGCTCATTGGGCTCGTTAGCCCAACAATTCTTAACCCGGTTGTTTGCAAAAGGGTTTATACATAATACAACTTATTTTCTAGTTTCATTAGGCACTCGGGATTATGGTTAAGCTGTTTTCATTTCATGGCTTATTAAATAAGCACTTAAGCTCCGGTAATGGGCTTTCGGGCCCATTACGAGTCCGATAAGTGTTGTGCATGTTTGAGCTTAATTCATTTGGGTCCATTAACTTGTCCTAGGTTATAATAAGCCTCATAAGCTGGTTAAGCTCTCAAATAAGCTGCCAAAGCTTATTTGTTGCTTATGGGCTTCGGTTTGGTTTATCACGTAAACTTTTGGGTTAATTAGGCCCATTAGGAGTTTTAATCCATGCATGCTTGTTATACTTATGAGTTTAATACCCATTACTAGCAATAGCTTCGAATGAGCTTAACAATAAGCTATGCGTCACCCACTGTTGGGGCCTGTTGGGCCGGTTAGGGGCCGTAGTAGGTACGTTTGGTTTGTAAGTAAATGCAAGGGGCCCTTACTCCTTATAGTTACTTACATACATGTTCTCGAAAGGCCCTAGTGACAAAAATGTCATGTATTTAATCTTGTGTACGCGTCGTGTTTTACATGCAAGTGTTTATTAAGGTCGCGTACGTATTCCTAGCATCTATTTGATTTTCAACAAAGTGTACGTGGTGATTTCTTATTATTCAGGTGGTTTTCAAAGCCTTGCTTGTTACTAGGTCACGTTACATGTTTCCTTTACATTTTAATCACCACACAAGTTGTTATACGCAATAACATTGCCTATAACACATCCATTTTTGTATTTTACATGCGTGAACTCACGCTAACACTTCATACTTATATAAACGTGACATGTAGGCTAGTTAACAAAGTAGCACTCATAATATAAGTATAACACGAGTTATATGGTTTCAAGGTGACTTACAAAGGGTCCTAGTGCTTGGTTTCGGGGGGAAGTATGCATAAGATAATGAGAAGACTTGGTATGTATAACACGGACAAATGATAAACCAAGCTTCAAAGCTTTGTGTACACCTAACCCTAGCTCGTATATTCCCTTTTGCACTCGTCATGCAACCCTTTTGTCGTGTTCGAATGAAGTGAATGGGTACGTTTGCTTGCGGTTTGTGATCCGACGCAAAGAGGATGTATGTGTTTAAGTGTTTGTGTTTGTAAGAGTGTAAAGTGGTGAGATTATGTGAGTATTTATAGGCATATGAGCTAGTTACTTACCTCCTAGTCCTAAACCAACCAAACCGTGCCCTTAACAAGGTGGTTTTGTAGTTTTTAGTTAGTCACACATTGTATTTAGCTAAACCACTAAGTACAACTCTTAATTGCTCAATGTATGTACAAGATTTGCTAGTGATTTGGAAATCTTATGGATTTGTGTGTTGGTTGCATGCTAGCCGCGGCATAAGAGAGGAAAAGCAAGACAAATGGTTATTAACCATTGTGTAAGGAGATAACTTAGGAACATTAAGTACCTACATTAATTAAAGGAAAGTTGTACAAGTACTTAGGGATTTATAAGAAGATTTTTCTAGTGTGTTTGTGTGTATATCCAACCATATGGCTTGTTAACATAAGAAATTGATAGTTTTTGTGTTTAAGGATTAAAAGTGGGTATTGGTTTGAGTCTAGGTAAGTCTAGGTATTTCCGGGGTGTGTCCGAATGTATTTTATTGCGAAACGTAAACCTTTTACGTGACCAATAAAAATAAAAATACTCAAAGTTAATAATTATCTTCTTAATAATTATATATTACTTGTTTGATGTAAACCTTAATTTATTTGATGACCGTTTACATTAAATGATTACTTCTGGTCTACGCGATTTAGCTTAAAAGTTAATTTAAAAGTAAACGCGTATCGGACCAAAATAAATAGTGACAAATAATAGGAGTCGTAAAATGACCTAAAATTGAGAAATGTTACACGTTGATGAAAAGGGAACTCGAGACGTATAAGGAAAGGGTTTGGGATTTTAAGAAAAAACCAGTTCAATTCACAAATTACAAAACAGGATACTAAAAATTGAAAAATCAAATAATTGTTGAAAAATAGAACATTGAAAAACATGAAAAAGAAAAAGTTAGAGTTATGAAATCAAATTTTAAAAGGAAAGAGTGAGTGTTTAAATGTAAAAAATGAAACTGATTCTTTCAAAAAGTCTTTCAAACAAAAAGAGGATAAGTATCTTGAGGACATTGTCACATTAGGAGAAAAACTCAAATCTCATGAACGAGTTGTTTTCAAAATGTCACATTCACTTCAAATAATTCACATGCTTGGTACTAAACCAAATTCATTTTATGATCCAAATATGAAAACTGGTTTGGGGTATCAAAATCCGGAACATCTCAAGAAGGCCATACAAGCACAACCTAAGATGTATAATGGTAAATATCTCAAATGTGATAAATTGAGCATAAATCTACCTGATTATGAGGAAACACTTGAGGAAGCAGAAGAAAGTCAATTAAAAATGAAAGATAAAATGATTCAAGTTAACTATGTAAAGTTGAATTCGCTTTATGACACATTTGTTCCTCAGAAGGAACTTTCTACTGAACACAAATATCTTTCAGCACCTTCTACTTCTAATGTAACTACTAAATCAAGTCCAAAAATGTCGAGTTCACATCCGAAAGAAATGCCAAAAGCGAGTCTCTTACTAAAAATGTTTGATAATACTGAAAATGAAATCAAAAATTTGGATATACTCATTCATCAAAATCTTGCCTTTTCAATTGGCACTTATATTTTTTAAGAAAATAAAAGTAAACTAAGACGCATCTTTAATTCAGAGGTGCAATCGATTTGGCGTCATCACGTTTGTGGACAAAGGTAGTTAAAAAGGAGATTACAAAAGAAGTATAAGAGATGCTTGAAGTTTTTGAGTCAATGGAAAGCGAAGTAGATGATAATTCAAAGAAACATGAAATTTTTCAAAAAGAGATTGATCGACTTTTGGAAGCTACCTTAGCAAGAGACATTAGGGATTGTGTGATGATTTTAGTTGCACAAAAGAAAATAAAACATTGAGGGATGAAATTGAGAAAATTTCAAATGACTCAAAGATGTCCAAGCAAATTTGTTAAAACGAATTATGATTGTTGAAAATGATTTTCAAAGGTGTCAAGCTCAAAGCATTGATTTTGAATTACAATTGCAACATCAAAAAGAGAAAAATGCTTGTGATAAGTCGTGGACGTAAAAAATGGAGAAATTGAATGATGTGGACGTGTCTATTGGCTTTTAAGTCGAGTTCTTTATCCAATGAATGGAGAAAGTGGGAAAACTTGAATATCAAAAAGCTTTTTACTTAATCAAAATGACAAATTGGGCTCAACATCTAAAGGGGGGGGTTAAAGCAATTAATAGAGAATGTCAGTCAAATGACCATATGCCATACGTGATGTACTTTCTAAGAATCAACTATCTTGATGACAATTTCTGAGTAAAAGCTAAGTTAAAATTTGTTGAAAAAGGGAAGAATGTGGACATTAAGTTTGATAGATCTACGGTCTTAGGGAAACTTATCTGTGTAACACTGATAAACAAAAACAAACACCAAAAGTCTAAGTGTGTTTATCAAATTAAGGCTAAACAAGATTTGTCAAAACCAATTACTTCATGTTCTTCTCCTAAGATTGAGCAAGTCAAAAATAACACAAATGTCATTGCACGAGGAATGTATCGAGTAAAAACAACAGGAACACAAACGCCAATTACTAAACCTAACATGGTTACTTTTAATTCCACCGAGTAGCGAGTTCTAGTTGTGTTAGCAGACCAGAGTCTAAGAGCGCTAATTTGAAGAAAAGTTTATGTAACACCCCCAAATAGGGTCGCAGCGGAATATGGGTCTGAGAGTGTTACATCATAGATCAATAGCACAAGATATGAGAACGACCTCTATATGAGTGGTTTAAAAATGATACATAGGATTAAATAAACTTGTTTGTTACAAAAGCCCAAAGCTTAAATTGTTCATCTATGAAAGTGTAAAGATTTTAACACATAACAGATATTCCCAAAATGTAATGCACCCAAATCTTTATAGTAATGCCTCCAAAATGGTGACCACCAATGTATCCTTGTTTCTCGTACCTTATTGACCTGAGAAAAACATGCTTTAAAACGTCAACATAAAGTTGGTGAATTTACAGGTTTAAGTATGTATAAAGTAGGACCGCAAGATTTCTAAATGTATGATAAGCAATGAATACAATATCACAAAAGTAATTACGAAATGCACTAAGCTCATAACATTGAAGCTACAACATATATGTATGCAAATTAATGCAAATAATGTGCCCGTGAAGATGTTCAACCCGCAACAATCAAATTGTTCCGACATGGTATACATTCGTTGTTTTGGTACCTTCGAAACTAGTGAGCGCTACTCACCTAAACAGGGATGTCAATCCCAAATAGATCTATTCATAACATTCGTAGTAATTAACAGTTCATGATTCATGGGCATAGTGGGTTATAGCTACTTAGGCAAACTCGTAATTCGTATAAAAGTGTACTTGCGTCCAATCGTAAAACAATGCATGTTTCTCACCCCAATGTTGTAAATCAGTGTAATTGTATAAAAATAGGGTTATGAGCTCACCTCAAGTGAAAGTGTTGATAATATAAATTAAGTATGTAAATCGTCTAGGGAAATCCGAATGCAACCTAATTAATTATAAGCCGTATGAATATAATGTATCTTATATAAATAAAATATCACATGTTATATAGTTACAATACCACCTAATAGTTCTTGTTTAATTTAAAATGTTGAAATAATAATTAAATCGTACTTTGTTAAATAAAGGTATATGTATTTGTATCCGTAAAGAAAAAAATATTTTTGTTCAACAATGTATTATTTGTTAAATATATATGATTTAATATTTTTATCGATTATGTAATGATATTATATAATTAGTTTAATTGTTTTATAAAATAATGTATAAAAGTAAAAACAGTGCACAAGGTTTTATAAACCTCATATCTTTATCGTTTTAACTCCGTTTTATACGTTTATTATGTCCACGGGTTCGTATTAAGAAAATTTATCAAAATAGTATATTTATAATATTTTATCTACTAATGAACAGTAACTTTTACAGGTTATGCAAAGTATATAAAATTACTTTTATGTATTTAATTATATAAAATTTGCAAAAAGCATAACTCATTCATTTTAATTCCGTTTTTCGAGTTTCTTATATGCTTGGAATCCTCATGACAAGTACTATTATTATAGAATATTCCCATTATTTTACCAAACCTGAAACAGAAAAGGTTTTTATAAAATAAGTTTTATAAAAACACTTTTATATATTTAATTATCGTAAACTTGTAAATGTCATAACTTCTTCGTTATAGCTTGGTTTTTTGAGTTCTTTATATGCTTATGATCCTTATAATATGTACTATTTTATAAAAATATTTTAAAATTTTATAAAAATTCAGATCTTAACAGTAGGTATAAAAACAATGGGCTTTTTATATAATTTACAAATTAGTTTTTATAAATCCATTACTTGAGAAATTTTGTACAAGTCCTTTACCATACCTTATACCATAAGTCTTACATATTTTAGGTCCTCTAATTTGTCCATAGTGATTGTCCAAGTAAAGTCCTCATGATCTTTTATTTATAAACTTTTATAAATAAACTTTCAACAAATTAATTTATAAACTAAACATATAAGTTAATTAACACTTATATAAAGTGTGTTCTTCCATTTTAAACATTATTTCACCATACATATATATAAATTCGAATCTCATATGATCTTGTAATATTTCATAAATCATAAAAACAAACGTAGGTGATGACTAACATAATAACTAGTATGGAAAACATGTAATGAAATACATGAAAAGATTAAGGTTTAAGAAAACCTTATGAGTATGTAGGATGAAGAAGAACACAAGATTAAACCCTACTTAACCAACCCAATTTAGAAACCCTAATCAAGAAACCCTAGCTTTGTTCTTGATTAACCCTTGCTAGAATAATTACCCCAACTTCTAATACTCTTCCAACACCTTAGATATAACTACCAAGAACATTAGTATGCTTGAACCTTGCTAAAATCAAAAGTTATATGAAACCCTAATTGGTGAAAGTTGGCCGTGAGTTAGAGGGAGTATAGAGAGAGTTTTTGTTTAGTTTGATAGTTGTTAAGTGTGTGTGTATTATGAGTTCTAGAGCTTGTGTTATATAAGAGAGGTAATGAAGTAAACCATGGATGAGTAGTGGTTTAGGTTACAAGGAATAGCATAAATTATGTGTAGGTTCACTTGAAGTCATCCCAAGCTCAAAAGAAATAAAGTTCAAGTGTTTACGATTATTTGAAAGCAAGCTAGAAGAAAAGAAAAGACTCAAGGCTGAAAAGACCTAAGTACGCCACACTTACCTATGTGCGTCGCACTTCCAAGCGAATTTAAGAATTAAAGTCAATTAAATGAAGACACATTTAATCACCAAGTACGCCGCACAAATAATTTTGTGTGCCGCACTTCTCATCAAGAGTATGAAAAAGAATTAAATGGAATTAGTTACCCATCGCATTTACACCCTAAGTGAGCTGCATAATTTTTTTTTGCGCCGCACTTTGACCCCAAACTTAGCCTATAAATAGAGCCGAATTTCACACATATTTCAATATCTCCAACATCACAATCTCAATCATCTCTTCATCAAATCCCTCACATCACTACTATCATCCATAAACACCATAATCCCTTGAAGATTAGAGATCAATACAACGAAAAACAAAGACGAATATCTTAATATTTACTAGAATAAAGGTTGTACTATGATTCTATACTTGTTATGGGTTGAATTTTGATCCATATTCTTACCCGAACATAGTATGTTTCTTTTTCATCTATTTGCTTTTGTTATGAACTTTATAGCTATGAGAGGCTAAATCTCTCTTGACAACTCGGTGAAAATTATATAATGAATAAGCGTTTAGTATAATTACGATCTTGTTAATCTTATGCTTATGTTAAAATCCTATTGTATCTAAGTCTTATTAACTTTGATTATATACTCACACCGGTATAGGTCGAAAGACTCGTTGTGAACTATATAGTTTTAAAGATTTGTTTATGATCTTTATCGTTTGTGACGAGAAATCCACTTATGTTATTTGATAAACAAAATAGATTTGATATAATAGTAACTAGATTGTTTGAGTGACACATTTGATCGAGTTAACTACGCATAAGTCTTATGTTAAACGAGTGAATTTGTGAAAACATTTTCTGACGAGAAAACACTTTTTATAAATTTAAGTCTGAAGTTTGACATCGTAACCATTACCATTGCTTATGAATTATATGAAATTATCCGAGTAGTCATATTTCCCATTATTGAATTCAGTTCAGCTTATTTAACTTCTGTTAAAGTTTATTTTTCAGCTGATTATTCGACACTATGTAAATCCCTGTAGACGACCTGGTCTTACCTAAAAAGATTGTACTACATACGCGGGTTATACTTTGACCCGTGTGTTTCCATCTAATAACTGGTAATCTCAGTCTTTTAAATTTAAAGCTTTCGAAACATATCAAAAAGTTTTGGCACCGTTGCCGGGGATTTCAAAGCTGTTTTGTAATCAAACTTTTAATATAATTTTTAACATTCCTTCTTTTCAAAAAATCGCCGTACAGTTTTCTGGCAAACTGACCCAAACAAATTCTTCTTTGGATGCATACATGTGCTTTCAACTAGGAACTTATTGAACCATTACCTAAACCTGAACGTAATCTGAATTGAAGACTTCATCGACAAAACAGAAGAGTTCCATTCGAACAAAGAAACAATCCACCTCAACAACCAAGAATTGTCTATCCGCCAATTCTCGACATCAATTACTTTCATCACATTCTTGATATTCTAGGAAATTACGATCCCATGGATGATGAACCCATGTGGGTTGCCGACAGTGTTGTCGCTCTAACTACTGGTTCCGAAATCACCATTGATATGTGTTTAATCACAAATCAACTTTCCTTATTAAAGTGAGCTTAAATGACCAAAAATACATGAAAAATGCATTGTATATATGTATTTTGTGAATTATGTCTTGTAGGTAACGGATATATCAAAAATGGACAAAAACGAAGCCAAATTGGACAAAACCGAGCACGGGATTGGAAGAGCGTAAGAAATACAAAGCCGAAGGCGTATTCATTTTGAATGGGCCAACCCGTAATCGTTTCATGGGCCGGGTCAGCCCATTAATATTAGAAGTATATTAATCCTTAGCCTAAACATAAACCCTTAATCAAAAGTCCATTATCTAAATCTAATCCAATCCATAAACCCTTATCATTCCTGGCCTAAGTTACATAATTAAAGCCCAAACCCAACATAAGATTCAGGTCCAAAGTCAAAGTCCATGTCAAATTAATAAACACAGAAGTCAAAATTACTGTGCTTCTTCCCTTTCCCCGCTTTTCACCTCCATGAGTAACACAGGTTAAAATCCACCAATCTACCACTTGCCCCTTCCTTCTATAAGCCTGTCTGATGTGTCTGACACCACCAATGACACGCTGGTGATCCCAAGCACTATCATTGGCTAATGAGGCATGGAAAGTAATCCAAGGGCTTAAATTGAAGGATTAAGAGTTGTTATGATCTAAGGGCTATGGATGGATGATAAGGACGCACCTCAAGGGCCTAAAATCTTCACTTCATCACTATAAATAGTGATGCAATCACACAGTAGGAATCATCTAGAGTAGGAGTAGTGTAGAAGTAGTATAGTAGTTTTTTTAAGTGTAATTTTAGCTTATTGTCATTTTCATTATTGTAATTTTCGTTTCAAAACTTGTAATTTCTTTTTAATCAATAAAAAGTTCAGTTTCAGTTAATTGTGTTTAATTTTTTTTTACTTTAAGTCTATTATTGTTTAAATGTGTTTAAAATAATCTAATAAGCTCAAATAAGCTCATTACCTTTTAAGCTATTGCTCATTTAGCTAAGCCTCCTCAAAGCTTAGTTGAATAAGCCATTTCACTCACAATACCTCAAAGTTCTGCATATTAAGCTTTTGGATGA